>VSMD01014955.1:0-26527 GCA_008750895.1 Mirza zaza
AAGCAGTGAGCCTATCTAAAAGAGCCAAGTGACTTCAACGAATGAGGGTTGAATAGAAAGTGAGGAATATTTGGCATGGAGGGAAAGATTAGATAAAAGGAGAGTAAATCCAGAGGTGGCAGAGCCAAGGAGGGCTTTACGAAGATTAACATTACTTTTCAAATATCATCTACATGAAATAAAGATCCTCTTTCCTTATTTAAAAAAGAAAACCAGAAAATTAAGCATTTCTATATTTTCCAGAGCTATAACTACATGTCTTTACTTTTTCCATCATTAAGGAGACTCAAATTCAGAAGTTGTAGTCTACTGGAATAAAATTTCATGCTGTCAGTAAATATATCATCCCAGTTATACTTCCTACTCCCTTGATATTGTTTTTAGTATTCTTTTCGTATTTTACAGGGATTCCAGGGACTATTGTCATAAACAAGGTCAAATATGGATGAGCATAAAATAATAAAGCAAATTAATAATATAAATAAAAAAGTGTTTTGGAAATAAAATCGTTTTTTCCAGTTTTCAAATTTCACTATGGAAGAAATTTAAGAAATATATAACTAAATATCATAGGCAAACTATAGTCTCAGCTTCTGTAATCTTTTATTCCTATCTAGTCGCTTATAAGCTGATATAGTAAACTCAGAGGACTTTGGAAATGTAAAGAAAATCACCTGGGATAAAAATAATTGATGGAAGAAATTTTCTCTGCAAAAATTTCATTTTTTAAAAACACTGTATTTGCCTTTCTTTAACATAATGCTTCACAGGGTTGTTATTCTACACTCTGCCTTCCTGCGTTTACCTCTTTATTTTTAGTGGTCTGACTCCAACTTTCCTTCTTTCTGAAAGCTATCACCTTCTTGCTTCTAAATTATTTAATCTGCTTTAAAAAAGATCTACATTCTATTGGGCTTTTTGGAGGTAAACAAAAAAATAAAAAAATAAAATAAAAAGTCTACATTATCTATATGTGAGCCATTAAATCAAACAAAACAATAACAAAAAAAATCTGGCTAACCTCTCTCATTACTTTTTTAATTCCACTTTGATTCAAACACTATAAACTATTTGAGGGAACAGTTATTATCAATAATCATTTGAACTTAGCTTTGGGGGATTTCCTCTGAGGAGAATTAGCTATGATTCTTTCATATGCTCTTTTCCAGGAATTTCTCGTATACTGCCAGGCTAAAACAGAATTAACTCTGCTTACTTATTTGACTCATTGGAGGTAGGAATAAACCAAATCTTCAAATTAAGCAGAACGTTCAAGTTCAACCCTATCCTGAAGATGTTTCTTGGATGAGATTCAACAGGTGACCTGTTATCTGTATCACCACTTTTGGTTTAACACTGCAATGTAAAAAACCAGCTGGATAGCCAGCACTGAGAGAAAGAATAGCTCCCTTAATGTAGTCACCACCCATTCTCCACAGAACAGGGACTCTGGCCATGGTGCTGACAGATGTTTCAAGTGAAGCTCATTTATTAGCATACCAAAGGGAGGTGGCACAAGATGATAGGCATGGAGAAGAAAATGTTAGAACTAAAAGACACAAACCCCAGTGATGCCAGTTCTACCCTGTGAAACTGAACTGCAAGACTGTCAAAAAGATGATAGGATAGCACTCACATTAATTCCTACCACCTGGCCCTAAGTTTGGGGGATACAGGGTCTGCAACAAAAGTCCAGAAAACTAGGGTTAAGCCACATGGCTACCACTTTCTATGTGATCCAGAGTTATATTAATACTCCATCATCCTTTTTATCTATATACTCACTTTTAAATGCTCAGAATGTTAACGTAGCTGGGAAGGAAGGACAGAAGATGAATGATGATATAATGCACCCTGGGCCATGTAATCACCTTAGGAAAAGAGTTAAAGTGAAGAAGTATGGAAATAATAAAAGCCCTGGGAGAGCACAGACATTTAATACTGTGAAAGACTACATCTGAGTTTCTAAAACATATTGGAGTAAGACAATCACTTCAGGAGTTACAGAATGTGAAAATCTGTGTGGCACTGAAAAGTGGATACAGAGGCTGAATATCCAGGTCTGACTGATTCCAGACCTAGGTAAGAGGCAACAATATGGGAGTAACAACTATAAAGAAAGTGCTCCTATAGAATAGAATCCTATAATTAGAAACAGTATCAAAGAAAACTTGTCTGACTTAGCTGAAAGTTCTTATTGTCTGGCAAGATTAATTTGGCAAGGTGATTGGAAAGGAAGATCCATACCTAATTATATCAAGGCACAATATCTGAATTTTAAGGATTAATTCCACTATTTTTATCTATAATTATGTATAGCTCTTTTAGGAAAAACAATAGGGAATTATCTATCAGAGCACAGTAAAAATCTAAAATAGAATAATACATAAGGTTTGAGCCGTTTATGTAAAAGGAACAAATTCAGTATGTATGTGAACTCTGCAATGTCATAAACCAAATAATTACTCTATAGTAAAAGGACGGAAAATGGTATGGCTATATAGGAAACTTCCACTCCTTACCATATATTCTGGTGCACTGATTAAATTTAGTTCAATGAACTTTCATGATTTAAAAAAAATGACATGTGTTAAAATTAGTAGTGCTTACATGAGCAGACAGTATTTTATAATCAAAACAAGAATCATTAAGGAGTAAAATAAATGCAAAATTCTCACTTTTAATTTAGTATTGGTTTTAAGATTTTATGGTAAAAAGAACATAATCTAACATTATTGCTTTAACATAAAGTAATCCTTTTTTAGAGCCAGTGGATCTAGACTGTGTAATTCTATTCAGAGAGCTAATCATCCATACTCATTAGCATTTTAATATTATAGATGAGTTTTTCACAATTCCTTCAGAACCAAGGACTCTATATTATTTTTCACTCTCATGAGGCCAATATATTTTAAAGATTCTATGAGGGACTTATTCAGTAATATTGTTTTTCAATTATGTTATTAAACATATACTAAAAAATATATTCCCTCCCTTCTTCCTCCTACTGAAACTTCTTGTCAGCATGAGAATAAACTGATTGATGGCTGGGGTGCTGAGTTGATATAACAATGGTGTGAAAAGGCAAGACTGTTCATCATAAGTGCAGGTAAATTTACAGAGTCTAAAAGGTTTAGTAAATGTTTAAAACAACATGTGAACCTGCCTTTATATCTAAGTCCCTCAGGTCTTCTGGGACTCCCAAGATAGTATTCACCAATGTAGAAAATATAACTAGAGGTGTCACAGCCCAGATTGCCTGTTACCTAACCCAAAGAGATAAAAGCTCAAGTTGTATATGAGAACTAGGGGGAAAAAAATCCACACAGGATACTCATGATCCACTAACATAGTATATTGCTAAACTTGTAAAATACATGAAACTACTGACATAAGTCCTAAAGCTTATGTTTTTAAGAGAGAGAATTTATGAGATAGAACATTTCGACTGTCTTTTCTAAGAAGAAAATACAAAAAAAGGTGTATAATTTGCATTCCTGCAGTTTTATATCATTGTCAACATTAGAAACTTTGTGTTAACTTAAATTTTTTTAATTTGTAATTTTAATGGCTTTATATCATATTACAGACACATAAGTACTCTGACATTTTTGCCTGTAAGTTTACCTGAACACTTTCATTCCACTTCTCAGCAAAAAGCTTGTCTGGAAATTCTGCAGGTAGAGATAATTGTTCTTTAAATATTTTTACATACTGTGGAAAACCAAATGAATTCATTAAGTGTATCTGCCGGTGAGAAAATCGTGACTTCACTCTTTTTTCTAAGAGTTCCAAAATATCCTTAAAAACAATAGAAATTCCTGTAAGAGGCATGTTAAGAAATTTTTTTTCAACCAATGTTTGAGGTATAAGTAAACTACCACTTATAATTAATAATGCTTATTCTATATACACAATCATTTAAAAAAAATTATGTAAACTACATAATCCCCTTCTAGGCATCTGTAGAGGCTTGGTGATGACAGGCCTTGTTCCTAGCATGTTATTCTCAGCTAATCTGTAACATTCTAAGACCTAAAATGATTACTAAAAAAACTGTGACTATTACTGAAGTTATATGCCACAAAAACATCAAGAGTTTCAATAAGAAATTTCATACATTCTATGAAGAATTCTGATAAAAAATTAAGATAATAAAACACAGTGAGACTTATTACATTCATGAAAATTTAAACTTCTTTGTGGTTTTATATAACAAAGAAGCAACAGGATGTGTAATGGAGGAAAGTTCAGTTTACTAAACTATCTACAAATTTAAACTGGAGCATCACGGGCAAAAGGAACCAACCATAGAAAAAAAACTGGCAAAAATACAGCATGAAATTGGTAAGTATTCATCTTTTTTTTTAATAGTGATGTTTTTTAAAAACTACTTGTATTTGTATTTTTCCTTAAGAAGAAATTAGGACTTGTTTACTATCAAAGAACACTAGAAACCCAAAGATAATATGTACTAGTTGTAAGGACACACAAAGTTTTCTTAAATGAAGGTAATATTTTCACAAAGCTGATATGCATTCAAACTATTCCAGATATCAAAAATTTAACAGGTAAGTTGTCCTCTTAACTCATATAAATAGAATTTGTCCTTCTCAAATCTCTTTTTAATACTGAACTTGAGCAATCTTTCAAAATGTATTATGGAACATAAAGTTATCATATTAACTAATAATTACACTCCTAAGTATACAACCAAGAGAAATGAAATTATATGTCTCAAAGCGTACATGCATGTTTACAATAGTATCATTCATAATACCTTAAAAAAATAAAGAACCAATGTCCATCAACTGATGAATGTTTAAACAAAGTGTGGTACATCTACATAATGGATTATGTGGCAACAAAGAGGAATGAAAAACAGATATATGCTACAATACAGATCAACCATGAAAACATTATGCTAATGGAAAAAAGACAGTCACAAAAGACTGTTACATGATTCAATTTATGTGAAATGTCCACAAAAGGCAAATTATCACAGAGACAGAAAGTAGATTAACGGCTGCCTAGGGTTGAAGAGGGAATTGGGGGGACTTGGCTAAAGTGTATGGGGCTCTTAAATTGATTGTGGTGATAAAAGCACAACTCTATGAATATACAAAAAACCAATGAATTGTATATTTTAAATGGATGAACTGTATGATATGTAAATTATATCTCAATAAGCCTTATTAAAAACCCCCACCCCTAAATATGAACAGTGATATGATATTTGATTAAAGGAATTATTTCTAATTTTTAAGGCATAACAATATTAGGGACATATATTTTCTAAAGAGTCCTTATTTTCTGAAAATACATTCTGAAACACTGATAACATGATATAATGTCTGGCTTTTGCTTCAAACTAACACAGAAGAGGAAGGAGATATTAGAGGGTAAATAAAACTAGTGTATGGTAATCGCTGAAACTAGGCAATGAGTGAAAAGGAGACTGGAGGCTCATTGTATTATTATTTCCTATAGATACTGTTGAAATTTTCTACAATAAAACTTCTTAAAAAGAGGTATAGTGAGGCCTAGAAATATGATCATTTAAGATATCCTAATAACCTAGATATAGAGGAAAAAATTCTAATGATCAAAATAGGATTACATAGTTTGGGAAGGAGGACAGGAAAGATTAACTGCTTGAGGTAGGAAGAGTGAAAAATCTAGAATATTTTAATTATATTTTTATTTTAAGGTCAAAGAAAAGAACAGAGCTAGTATGAGAATTAAAAGAGAAGGATGTTATGTTCAGAGACAGGGATATCATGTATAATATTTATTTACTATTAAGAAGTTCTGGGTCACCAACATAGGTACACAGTAGAAAGGTAGCAGAAATAATACTTTATGCAAGCAACAATGAAGAGCCTGAACTTGGGAATGAAAAGAAAAAGACAGAAGTAAATGATGTTTTAGTGGTGGATAATAATTATAAGTTGGCAATGTGGGGATAGAGGGAATAGTAAAAAAAATTAAAATAAAGAAAAAAAAAAAAAAAGAAATTTCTTCCACTGGGAAAGAAGCTGCTTCCTGGCAAAATCACTACTCTATCTCTCCCTATAAACAAGGATATACAGATACAAATTACACTTGAAAAAAACTACACAGTTAGAAAATTATACATACAGAAAACAGAACACCTGAAAACACTGCTAAGCTACTGACCTTTTATTTTTTTTATTTGGTGCTTCACTGACCCAGTAACATTTGTCACTGCCACTTCCATCCAAAGGAAGATTTTTAAAATTTTTTTTAGCAATAAGGAGAGTGCTTCTTTTATCCCTGTGATAGCCTGGTGGGTTTGGCAAGAAGGAATAAAAATATGTGGAGTACCAGCCAGATGTTCTATGAAGGAGGTTTATTTTGACACCATATATCATGAGCTCTAAAGCACAAGGAAAGGAAGCAGCCATTCCACAGAAAAATAGCACTGAAAGGAAGGCTGCTGAAAGATGACTTAGTGGAAAGTTTCACTTTTCTTAAAAAGAAAAAAAAAAAGAGCTGTAGAAAAGGAGAATAAGCAAACAGGCCTGACAAAAGTCTGCCAAGAATTGGGGGTGTGCTCTGGGATAGTAGGGGATGGAAGAAAGCTATAGAGATTTGGGAGTCATAGTATGAGAAAAGGGGGTGACTCTTTGACATGGTTTGGATGTGGTTTGTCCCCACCAAAACTGATGTTCCTTTTTAAATGCCAGTGTAACTAACAGTGGGAGGTATTTGGGCCATGGAGGCGGATCCCTCATGAATAGATTAATGCTATCTCACCAGAGTGAGTTCTCTCTCTCTTAGGAATGGTTTAGTTCCTGAGAGAACAGGTTGTTACAAAGCAAGGTTCCTTTTCCTGCTTGGTCTCTTTGTCCACATGCCTGCTACCCCTTTGACCTTCCACCAAGTCATGATGCAGTATGAAAGCCCTTGTAGGAAGCTGGTACCATGCTCTTAAACTTCCTGGCCTGCAAAACTGTGAGGTAATATATTTCTTTTCTTTATAAATTACTCAGTCTCAGGTATTCTGTTTATACCAATACAAAATGAACAAAGACACTCTTAAATATCAGTTTTACCTTAATTCAGGAAGGTCATTTAAGACTACAAGAGTATAAGAAGGTAAACACAGAAAGGCCTCTGTAACTGTCCAAAGGTACACAAGGTTTAATATGTATAGAACCTTCATACAGAAAAGTGATAGTGACATTGAGACTATGGTTAAAATAATTCTAAAGTACCCTATGGAATAAAGAAGCCAATATCTACTATGATTGCTTGAATCTCTTCTCTTTCTGGAGATAATATACTTAAGAAAGTTGGGATAGTATCATTTAAAGTTGATTTCAAGCATTTTCAAAATATGGAAAGAATTTTCAATGTAAAAGCATAAACTATTATCAATTTTTATAAAATAGTGGTGAGATTATTTACCTGCCTCTTTATTTGCTAATGTAGAAATTACTAATTTCATTAGCATAATCCGATTTCTATTTTTTTTCTTCAGTGATTTTCTTGAGAGGAGGGAGGTATTAGTTTATGGGTGTTTAAAGTACCTGTCTTCTTGTTTTCCTCAATTTGAGTTGAAAAGCAAGATAAATATATGAGGCATTGATGAAACAAAAGTGTTGAAATGCCTAATATAATGACCTGAATAATTGAAAAAAGACTAATTACATTAACAATTAAGCTTCAATTTTTAAATATTATCATCAATGTTTTTAATAGAAAGAAAGACTTACCAATCTACATGTAAGTCCAATAACTGCTATTGGGGTTTGTGCAGACTGAGAAATGTCAAAAAGATTATAGAGGAGTGTTTGGTTTTTATGATGAGCAAAAAGATCAAATTCATCTAATATAAATATCACCGGGCAACTGCTAGTCCGATCACCTACAATAAAAGAAAAGCTTTAAATTAACAAGCAATTATATAACCTTTCCTAAATTTCCAAAATATTTACTGTATTTCAGTCTTTAAAACTCAATTCGAAAAACATACTGATAACCTACTCTGGGGAAGCACATTTACTGATGCATATATACTCACTCAACAGAAAAAATTATTCACAGGATAAAGATACCCTCCATCACCCTCAAGCAGTTAACCATTATAGTTATTACACTCCAGTAGTTGATATAAAATTTAAAAAAACATTTCAATGACTGGAGATGATTATTTTTATAATTCTACAAATATAGTTCTCATTTAGTCATTACAAAACTGACAAAGACTTTTCAATACCTACATAGAATCAAAACACTGAGAGATTAAAATATAACAGGAATCACTTAATTAATGAACAAAACTGCTTCAAAGCCACTTAACTCCTTTAAATCACAATTTTTAGCATTTCAACAGTGAGGGAAAAGTTCAACATGACTCTCTGGATACATTTTCTCACTCCACCAATGAAAACTACCTCAGTAGAAGAATCCCTCTTAACTGAGGTTTGAAGGCTTACATTTACATAAAAAAAAACTCATTAAGGAGACTTACACCAATAAATACTGAAACAAATACAATAGGCTAAATGATTTAATACTGGTACAAAATCAAAGGGACTACTCAAAAGTCTATAAACAGACCTATATAACAATTTGATAAAATACAGCATTATATGTCGGAGGGGAAAAATGGTTTATTCAAATTTAGATCCCCATTCTATACCTCATACCAAAATAAATTCCAACCAAATTATAAACTACAAATATACGTATTAAATGAAAACATGGGTGAATGTTTTCATAATCTGAAGGAGAGAAAAAAAATTCTAGATAAATGTAACTGTGAATAATTTAAAAATTCTGTTCAGCATAAAAGTCCAAACCAAACCTTTTTTGTTTGTTTGTTTATTTGTTTTTGAGAAGAGTCTCACTCTGTTGCCTGGGCTAGAGTTGAGTGCTGAGGCATCCGCCTAGCTCACAGCAACTTCAAACTTCTGGGCACAAGTGATCTTCCTGCCTCAGCCTCCCGAGTAGCTGGGACTACAGGCATGTGCCACCATGCTGGCTAATTTATATATATATTTGGGTTTTTTAGTTGTCCAGCTAATTTCTTTCTATTCTTTGTAGTAGAAACGGGGTCTCACTCTTGCTCAGGCTGGTCTTGAACTCCTGAGCTCAAATGATCCACCTGTCTTGGCTGCCCAGAATGCTAGGATTACAGGCGTGAGCCAGCACGCCAGGCCCCAAATCAAACTTTTAAGTGAAGAGAAAAATAAGCACAAGAATTCCTGTAAGTAAGTATGACACAAAACCTCACCAAAATAGAGAAAGATCCAAAGGAAATACAGTCAGGTATAGCTTAATGACAGGGATACGTTTTGAGAAATGTGTTGTCAGGCATCACTGTGCAAACATCATGGAGTGTACTTACATAAACCTACATAGTATGCTTACTATATACACCTAGGCTATAGGGTATTACTGATGTAGCCTATTGCTCCTAGGCTGCAAACCTGTACAGCATATTACTGAAACTGAACACTGTGGGCAACTGTAACACAAAGGTTATGTATTATATATCTAAACATAGAAAAGGTACAGTAAAAATATGGTATTACAATCTTATGAAACCACCCTTGTATATGTGGCCCACCACTGACTGAAACACTTTGCAGCACATGATTATATGTATGCCAGAAAATACCGATGGTTGATAACAATATGAAATAATGAGCATCACCACTATAAGAATTATGCAAATTAAACAAAGAACAAAATTACAAAAATTAAACTAGGAGATTGGCAAACATGAAAACTACTAATTATTTTTGAAGTTGTGAAGAAAAATGTATTCTCAAATATGTTTAGAAAGTAAAACTTCCAGGGTAGTTTGGTAATATTTACTCTTTTAAATATGGTGTTTTTTAACCCAGACTGCTACTCATTGAAATTTACCTCAAGAAATACATGACGATCATCTAATCCTTTCTTCCTAATTATAAAAAATTAGAAACAGAAGTCCCAAACTGCTGATTAATTATAGCATCTTACAAAACAGAATATATAATAATCATTAAAATGATAATGCAAATCAAAAGTTATTGATTATAAAATAGGTAAAATAATTTTATATCTGTAAAGAAGTTATTTCTATCTATAATCTATATTGATGATTTGCTGCAGGTGAAGAAAGAAAAGAAACCAGATGTTAATTAAGATAATCACTATTGCCGGGCATGGTGGCTCACGCCTGTAATCCTAGCACTCTGGGAAGACGAGGCGGGTGGATTGCTCAAGGTTGGAAGTTCAAAACCAGCCTGAGCGAGACCCCGTCTCTACTAAAAATAGAAAGAAATTAATTGACCAACTAAAAATATATAGAGAAAAAATTAGCTGAGCATGGTGGTGCATGCCTGTAGTCCCAGCTACTTGGGAGGCTGAGGCAGTAGGATCACTTGAGCCCAGGAGATTGAGGTTGCTGTGAGGTAGGCTGACGCCACAGCACTCACTCTAGCCTGGGCAACAAAGTGAGACTCTGTCTCCAAAAAAAAAAAAAAAAAAGATAACCACTATTACAACGATGGGAGGTGGGATTACAGTGATCATTTTATTCTTTTTTATATTTGTGTTTGAGAGTTTTTTTTGTAGAAGTATGTTTTACCTTTATAATCAGGTGAAAATTAAAATTAAAACAAATATCTTTTGATACAGATAAATATATTAATATTTACCTTTTTTTAAAGCTTCCAGAAGAAATGAAAGGTTTTCAGCAAAGCTTCCCTGAATAACAAAAAAGATAACATGACTAAAAGTTTAGTGAAATAAAGAATAAAACAGAGCTATCTGATTCTTTGTATAGACACTATCTTTTTCTAGTAATTAGTCATTGGCCAAAATCAGCCAAGAGTCTTTATACTTACTATCTAAAACTTAAATGTAAAAGTAGAGATGGCATAACACTGAAAATGGCAAAAACTATGCCATATATGAAATTTTCTGGACAAAACCTGTAAAAATGTTAAATTTATTTAAAGGTAGTTTTGAAGAGTTGCTATATTCTAAATACAGTTAGAGACTTAGAAATGCATTCCACTTTGTGTCTTCAAATACATCAGACTCTTGCAAGTCTCAAATTAATTTGTACCACTAAAGAATGACCATGAATTTAAATGAGATCCAAAAGGAAAAGGCAGGAAAAAACCTGCTTGAAATATTAGTTACTGTAACAGTGTCTGTCTATTCAAGAGTATAAGGAAGATTTTGTATATATCATATCAAGTTTGGCTATGTTTATTTGAAACACAGCCAAAACATTTCTGGATAAACTTAAATATTCTAGATAAAATTTAACAGAGTCGTAGATGCACTATCCAGATGTTTCAGATTTGGGGCAGAGGCCCCATTAGAATATTTTTTCATTAAAGTGATTAATTTTTATTTCATTCAGATTTTTAATTTAAAAAACAGCCAACTTTAAATTTGAGGAGATAAAAAGAAGAAATCTACTCATTTGTTCTCCAATTGAGAGATCTAATATAAAACAGTAAACAGGTTTTTAAAGAACATTCACATATTGTCATAATTGTATGCTGTCATGGTAATACTATTTCCACAGTAAACAGGGCAAGAGACGTTATCCATAATTTACTATAACATAACAAAAGCTCAAAGAGACAATCTGTCAGGAAATCAGTGGTCAATTCTTAAAGGTTGCTAGTCTTTCAGCTTTTTTGTTTAAAAGGCTACTATGTCTGACATTAAGTATATACTTACATAAGTAACTTAGGTTCTTATGTTCCACCTCTGCCATTTTATGACCACAGACAAGCTAATTATGCTCTCTGAGCCTCAAATGCCTAATTTACATAGTGAAGGAATTAAACTAATAATGTTATAGGTGGTGATAATAGTGATGATTAGGATGGAATGATAAACTGTGCCTTTTATTATTTCATATAAATCCAATATGAATATATACATTTAAAAGTATCAGAAACACCTAGCCAGATCAACTTGAAATCAAAAGTCAAACTGAGCCAACTTAATAGGAACTTTTTGGCCTAATAGTACACTAGTTTCAACATTATGTTCTAAACAGGAAATAGAACACGGGATTGACAGAAGGGGCATTTTGAATTTGTAATTCAAAGAACTGCAGACAACAGAAGAGGAATATATGCTTGGCTCAACTTTAATAGATAATTATTAAAGAATAAAAGTCCTAAATGCTAAAGGCTTACACAACTATGCCTGTGTCATTGCAGTATAGAGTACATAGCAGAGAAAATTAGAGTGACAGCCCTTCATGGTCACTAGTCACCAGAAAATGAATATGGAATGTATATAACCCACTTCAACTGCATAAACAGTATAAGAATAGGTAATTTTATCATGAAATTGTGTTTTCCTTAGGTCCTATATTTTAGGTAATAGATAAAAAGTTTCATAGACATTTCAAATCTGTTTCTTTTAGGTTATTGATGTTCACTGTCCTGAGACTCCAGCTGTTATGGTAATGAGGCATGGATAAATTTCTGAAAACATAGTAAGAAAACTGACATTTGAACAGCACATTACCATCCACAAAGTATTTTTTAAAAGTTAATTGATATTTATTTAGTGTTTCCTTTCCTCTTTAGAATAATCCCATGAAATATGTGTAATATAATAATGTCTACTTAACACATGAGGAATCTGAAATTCAGATACATAGTCAACAATTCCCAGGTAGTCAAATGGTTTTCAGTAAGGCAAGACTGAAACCCACCTACTATAGCTTCAAATTCATCACATTTTCCAATATGCCCATGCCATCCAAGTCTCATACAGCTATAATATAGTATTTTAAAAAATGTATTTATCTATTTCCAGAATAGAGAATCAGGGTATTTATTTTACAGTTGCACGGTGGAACAAACTCAGAGAATATCTACATAAACGTAAATTTCTTAGCTCTTTTATAGCTAGTATAATCTACTACAAAATAAAATCCAAACATCATGAGTAAATGTACTCTGACGGAGTATACATTTTTATGAAAAGAATCTTGCATATTTCAACTTAGAATTTATGAACCCCTCCTAACTGCTCAGAAGGACTTTACTTTGAAGTTTATTTAATAAAATAACTGAAGTGATACTTACAAAAACTTTATCTCCAACTACATTTTCCAGATTTAACTGCCTTGTGATTTCCTTTAGGGCAATTTTATCATTGATCTGCAGCAAGCCTGAGATAAAGTCCATTTAAAAGTATTTAATTGAAATGAAATATGTATTTGATATAGCAGATAATCTTCCTGTTATGTATATTTTCCAATGCTTTTTTAATTTAACTGAGAAGAAAAATATCAAAGGCTTGTTGGTTCACATTAGTTTCTTTTTAAAACTCAGCAATAAAGACATTTTGTAGAGTCAAAGAACAACCTTCCATAGGGTTAGTAGTATTACTTAAAGAAAAAGAAAAGACAGACAAAAAACAGAGCCCTTATGTGATTCCTTTATTGAATATGGATTTAGCTTTCAAAATCTAATTATTAATATAGGCTTAAAACAAACAAGTGAATTTAGTTTCATAATATAAAAACCCCACATAGTTTATATCATTCCCAATAACAAAATGATGACATACCATTTAGGTGAACGTGTAATATATTTTCACTCACTTCTTCTATTTCCATGAGTTCTTTTAAAGCATGATTTATTAACTAAATAAATATAAAAAGTTTATAAAATGTTTAATAATAGGTAAAAGATAACAAGAAGCCCATATTCTTTTATAAACTGTGTGGTAGAAACAGAATATAAACACATTTTAATTAACAAATAAATTTCCAAATTCTTTTCAGATAAAAGGATGAAGTAGAACATGTCATTTCTGACTCCTAAGACACCAGAGCCAGGACTGATCACACTCTCCATCATGTATCCAAACTTTTAATAAAAATTTAGAAATAACTTGTAAGTTTTAAAAAAAATATTTCTCTACATGTCACACTGAACTATGGCCCCTTATGAACTTCATGTCTCAGTACACATACAGCTTTCTAACATTTACTCTACTAAATATCATTAAAATCCATTAAAAGCTATTTAAAAATATATATCAGAACAATGCTAAATGATTATAAAAGGCCACGCCCTAAATATATATATATTTCTATGAAATATTGTGAACTACTTTGTTACCATGAAATGAAAATAAGAAAAATAATACCATGAGATTAAGCTAAAAAGAGATAGTTCATCTGTTAGTTGCTATGTACACAAAGTCCATATTAAGGAAACTCAGGGCTTGTAATAAAAAAAAATCAATACTAATAATTTACTAATAATAATTACTACTAAAATAGATTTATGGTTATATTCAGAAAGTATTATATCACCTTAAACTATTCAATTATAAAGCTTCATATTTTCTTAAAGGTTTCTGAACCACATACTTACATTCATTTTTTCAATTAGTGACAGCCTATCACTGTTATATTGTGATATATCATATACATCTCTTCATATGACCACTACATATAGTTTTGAAAATTTGAAAATGAACAAAATTTTAAAAAGCTAAAAAACCTTTTCAAAAGGATGAGTAATGATGGGTTAATCATTCTAATATCAAAGTAGAGGAGTACTATCACAAAATAAATGGTCCAGGAAAAGAGGCTGTGTATACAAAAAAATTAGTATAGGTAGCATCACGACTTAGTGAGGACAAAAAGGATTATTCAACAAAGGCACTGGGACAACTGGTAAACTATTTTCAAAAATAAAATACTATTTGTATCTGCAATATGCTCCTTATGTCACTGCAGCATCTCTGTACAAAAGGAAAAAGCAAATATCCTCATTTTAAATTATTAGGTTTCATAAAAATATTTTTAAAATTATGGCTTTTCCTGGTATATCTGTATGATTTTTAAAGCATAGAAAACTCTACCTTAGATCATAGATAATTTACGTCCTCTTAAAAGAAGACAATCTCAATTGTCATACTACTAGTAATAGCTCAGCTAAGAAATGACATTAAAGAATTATCTGCACAAGAGGTCTGCCTTTAGATCAGGTCTGACCTTATACAAGAGCACAACCCTAGATGATACAAATTTGGTACCTCAAAATATTATTTTTAGTGTTTTTCTTAATATTAATAATCTGCAGTATTCTTTTCCCATCTCTTGATAGTTTGCTTGTATTTATAATTTTTCTTGACTCCAATTTTGTTTTGATTCATAAAGGATTTTGTTTTATATTTTGATGAATTCTTCAAAATCATTTCAAATCCTTTGAAGAAGGGAATGGGGATATTAATAATACCTTCATTTTACATATGCATAAAGAGAGTTGCATAGACAGAAAAATCCAAACTCTGAAATATTTGAAAGTTTATTCTGAGCCAAATTTGAGGACTATGACCCGGAGCCACTCCCAAGAAGTCTTAAGCAAGTGGACTCGATGAGGCTGGGTTACAGTTTGGTTTTATACATTTTAGGGAGATAGGGGTTACAGGTAAAGTCATCAATTAATATGTGGGAGGCATACTGTGGTTTGGCCTGAAAAGGTGGCCCATCTAGAATAGGGGTGGGGGGTTTACAGGTTATAGGTGAGTGTAAAGATTTGGCTTATAATTAGTTAAAGACAGGAAGCTTTGTCTAAAGGCTTAGGATGTTTCAACATAAGGAGCTGTCATCAGAGATAAGCCACCAGACATAGATTTATTGTACAAATTGAGGACCTGCAGGTTTGTCTTGCATACTCTTAGACCTGCTAATGGGTTACAAAGGATGTCTCCAAGAAGGGAGGGGGACATAATGAGGGATGTCTGACCTCCTTCCTCCTGGGAGACACTTTAGTTTTAGGATATTTCTTTGGGCACAAGGGGGAGGGTCCATTCAGTCAGCCAGTGTGTGTGTGGGGGTGAGCCTTAAAATTTTATTTTAATTCACAGCTGTAACAGGTTCATAGCTCTCTTTCCACTAAACTTAACTTTAAACAACAAATTATACTTTGCTTGGATCAACGTACTAATGTTTTATAGGGTATGCATGGTCTGAAAAATAAGTTAAATGTATTATCAAGTGTGTCTTCAAATAATAATTTAGTTCCAATCTGGTTATTGCTTAAGTTACTACTTAATAAGCTAGGTATTCAACCTTTTAATTTATATTAGTTTTTCCATGGATACACTATCATCTTTCAAATATTGCAAACTTGATTATATACTAAAAAAATTTAGTTGGTTATTAACATTATATTGACCAACATAAACCATATGGTTAACTCCTTTCCACATTCTTTGTAGCTAAAAATTAATTTAAAAAACATACCAGGATAATTTACTTAGACTTACCAATATCCAAGGATTTTTATGCTCATTAACTACTGCTATTTCCAAGTAATGTAGTAAACACATGATTCACTAACATGTAACCAGAGGAAACAACATATTTAACCAAGTAGCAAGTCTGTCAACAAGAAAATTCCATATAGAAGAGTATTTTCTAGGGCTCAACCTGTCAACAGAAGTCATATCTATTTTTTTTAAAATATAAAACAAGTCACACTATCTGTTTGCAATTAACTGTAGATTTTTGAGTTTTTGTATTTCAGATAATTTGGATAGCGATAGTGTTTTAAATATACTATAATCTTATGTTTTAAAATTTGAACTTATAGAATTATACCATTGAGAAATCTTATCTAAGAATAAACTATATCTGACAATTTATTCAATCCTTTTTTAAATTTTGAGATACTCCCCCCAAACAACAAATTACAGAGTGACACAAGTCAAATAATGCTCCTCATCTCTTTACAACTTCTCAATAATGGGGTGTACCAGGAATAAACTGAACTGTACCAAAATAGAAAACCAGGTAGCAGATATTTTCCAGATTCCATTGAAGTCACACTAGAAGTCACACTAGTCACAGCCTTCATAAGGCTCTGGTTTAAAAAGAAACAAGTAGATAAACTGCCAGCATGATCAAGAACTGATCCATTTTATTAACAGATACTTCTGTCTCCTTTAAACTTGAGTACATAGAATAAAACCAAATAAATGTTTATGAAAAGATGCTGTAACATGAAAATGAAAGGGGATGCTAATCTGATTAAAGATGCCTGATGCTCATCTTCCTCCCCCCCCCCCCCCCCAAACAAGAAAGAACCAAGGCAATGAGTAAACAGCTAAGATTTGACTGGAGTGTTGAAGAGAGAGCACTGGGGAGACCAAGAGAGCAAAGAGAGATGCACATGTGGTAACTAAAGTCCAGGAAGGCAGTGTGGAGGCACATGGCATCTGTAGCCCCATTTCTCCTGCCCAGACTGGATTTGCCTGGAGTCAGGAAAAACTTCCCATTTTGAGAAAAAGATAAGCAGAAGACCCCACCAGCTCCCACTGCCACCACAAACACCTACAGTCTTTATGACAGAAGATTCCTACAGTTCTCACAAGCCCTGAGCAGTGTTTGGAGAGCTTCCAAGAATTCAAATAGCTGTAATGCCCTAGATTAAGAACACATGATGTGCACTCCCCAACCTCCACACACACATCCTTGGAGCCACTCTATTGCATGATGGCATCATCTTGAAACCACAGCCACCTCTGGAGTGTACCCTGCTCTGGAGCCAGAAGCCACTGCTCTCTCCAGCAATGGGACTCTACCTTCATTCCACCAAAGCCCATGGGTGGCAGAATGCCACAACCCAAGCATCACAGAGAGCATGGGCCCAAGATTTCCTGTCACTAAGGCCCTGCACAGGAAGGAAACCAACTTCCCACCAACGTAATTCCAACCAGAAGAATACCCGGGCAGTCCCACAGAACCAACCAGCCCATGAGCCAGCCAATCCAATGTGTGCCCTCCTACAAGAAGAGGCCCCTGAGCCACTGATATTCCCCTTTAGCCTGAAGAACCACTAAGCATCCATGTTTAGGACCTGAGAAACAACTCTGCAGCACCCCACCCCAACTCCCTGCAGACACCCAGGCCTGCCCAACAGCCCTGTGCCTGCAATCAAGGTCTGAGAAACAATCCCTCAGGATGTACTTGGCAGGCATGACTCCAGCCTGGCTAAGCAGCCGTGAGCCCACAACCAGGACCTGAGAAACAGCCCTATGGGCCCCTAATGGTGGAAATGCCTCCAGGCTAGCCAAGCAACCAAGTGCCTGTGCTCCTGGCTAGAGCAACAGCCCAGTGACTTCAACCACAGTGAGCCAGACCCCAAACTGGCCAACCCACCACCGGTATGCATATGCCACCAACATGAGAAACATCCTGGCAAAGTCACACCACTGCCACCACAAACTCTCCCAAACTAGGCCACTGGGAGAGAGATGGACATCCAGATCAAGGGAGCGAAAGGAAACCCAAATAGATAGAACTCAAAATGATCTGAGATACACTATAGTCAAATCGTCAAAAGTCAAAAATCAAAGAAAAAGAAAGAATTCAAAAATCAGCAGAAGTGTCAAGTCACATATAAGGAAATTTTAATGAAACTAACAGTAGATTTCTTAGCAAAACACTTATGGGGAGAGAATAGAGTAACATATTGAGAGTACTAAAATAAAAAACCTACAAGTCAAGATTATTATACTGACTAAAGCTTATGCTTCAGACGCAAAGAAGAAATAAAAGCTTTCACAGACAAGCAAAAACTAAGGAATTCATTACTATTACACTGGCCTTAAAATAAAAGCTAAAGGGAGTCTCACATGTGGATATGAAAAGATGAGAACCACCATCATGAAAACATTAAAAAACAAAACAAACAAAAAAACCAATAACTGGTAGGGGCAATACACAAAGGAGAAAGAGAAAGGAATGAAACCTTACTGTTACAGAAGACCACTCAACCTCAAAAATAAGTAGTAAGAGAGGAGGTGAGAACAAAGGATATATAAAACCACGAGTAAACAATAAAATGACGAAGTCCTCACTTATTAATAAAACCTGAAATGTAAGCAGACTAGATTCCCCATTTAAAAGATATAGACTGCATTAAAAAAAGGATTAAAAAAAGACCCCACTATATGCAGCTTACAAGATAGTCACTTCACCTGTAAAGACACACATAAACTGAAATGAAGGAATGGAAAAAGATATTCCATGTAAACAGAAACCAAAAGTGAGCAAGAGTAGCTGTACTTAGACAAAATAGACATCAAGTCAAAAGCTGTGAAAAGAGACAAAGGAGGACATAATACAACAATAAACGGTGAGTACATCAACAGAATATAACAAATGTAAATATATACGTACCCAAAACTGGAGCACTTAAACACATATGAAGCAAATAATTTGATCTAATGGAAGAGATGAACCCCAATACATTAACACCCCACTCTCAGCACTTAACAGATCACCTAGACAAAAAAAAAAACCCAGAAACAAAAAAAGCACCCCAAAATATTGCATTTAAACTGCACCATAAAACGAATGAACCTAACAGACATTTACAGAACACTTCACCCAACAGATGCAGAACACACATTTTTTTCCATCAGTATATAAAACATTCTCTAGGATTGACCATATGTTAGGACCACAAAACAAGTCTCAAAAAATTTAAAAAAAAAATCAAAACTATATCAAGTATCTTATCTTAACCATAATGAAATTAAAGTAGACATTAATAACAAGAGGAACATTCAAAACTATACAAATACATGGAAATTAAACAACATGCTCCTGAATGACCAGTGAGTGAAATTAAGTGAATTTAAATTTTTAAATTAAATTCTTAATTTCATTAAGAATGAAATTTAAAAATTCCTTGAAACAAATGAAAATAGAAATATAAAAAAACCTTTTAAAAGACAAGTTTATAGCAATAACATGCTATATCAATAAACTATAAAGATTTCAAATAAACTCATGATGTATCTCGAGGAACTATTAATAGAAAAGAACAAACCAAACCCTAAATTAGTAGAAGGAAAAAATAAAGATCAGAGCAGAAATAAACAAAATTGAGACATAAAGAACAGAAAAAAATCGGTAAAATGAAAAGTGGCTTTTTTGAAAAAAATAAACAAAACTGACAAATCTCTAGACTAAGGAAAAAGGAGAGAACACCCAAGTAAATAAAATCAGAAATGAAAAAGGAGATTCACAACAGATACCATAAAAATAAAAAGGGTCCTTAAGATGACTATAAACTACTATAAGCCAATAAATTTGTAAACCTAGAGGAAATGGATGAATTCTTGGACACATATAATCTATAAAGATTGAACTAAGGAGAAACAGAAAACCTGAACAGATAAATAATAAGTAATGAGACTGAATCAATTATAAAAAGTTTCCCAATAAAGAAAAGTCCAAGACTGAATGGTTTCTCCACTGATTACTACCAAATCTTTAAAGAGGAATTAATACCAATTCCAAAAAAATTGAAGCATAGAGAGAATTCCTCCTAACTCATCCTACAAGGCCAGCATAACCTTGATACCAAAAGTAGAAAAGTAGCTCTGGGACTCAGTCTCTAACAGGCCATGGACCAGTACCAGTCCATAGCCCAGTGATTGGGGGATCACAGGTCAAAACAGAAAAATCTCAAACAACAGATTAAAAACCTATTGGAACTGACAAGCATTTATAGCACGATTGCAGGATACAAGGTAATACACAAAAGCTAACTGCTTGCCAATATACAAGTAACGAACACTAAGTAAATTACACACACAGTATGATGCACATTAGGACCCCAAAAAATGAAAACTTAAGTATAATATCTCTATACAGAAAACTACAAAAGTTCTGATGAAATTCCCAAATAAATGAAGTGATATATCATGTCAATCAAGGGGAAAACTCATTACTTCCCAGTATGATTCGTAAATTCAACACAAAATCCCACCACGTCGATTCAAAGGTTTCCAGTATTTTGTGGATATCAGCAGATTGATTCCAAAGTTAATATGAAGGTGAAGTGCCCAGAATAGCCAACACAATACTAAAGAACAAACTCAGAAGACTGACAGTACTTGACTTCAAGAATCACTATAAAGCTACAGTAATCAAGGAAATGTGATACTGGCAAAAGAACAGAAAAATAGATCAAGGGACTAGAAAAAGCCTAGAATAGAGTCACACAAGTATAGTCAATTGATCTTTTACAAAGCAATAAAGGTAATTTAATGGAGAAAAGACAGTTTCCAGTTGGACATTAATATGCAAAAAACTAAATCTAGACATAAACCTTACACCTTTCACAAAAATTAACTCAGAATCAGAAAACTAAATGTAAAATGCTAAACTATAAAACTTCTAGAAGATATGTAGGAAAAAATCTAGGTGACCTTGGGTTTGGTGATGACAACACCAAAATCATAATACATCAAAGAAAAAACTGACAAATTAGACTTTATTAAAATTAAAAACTTCTGCTCTGCCAAAGATACTGTTAAGAGAATAAAAAAACAAGAATATATTTGCAAAACACAACTGAAAATCCAAAATATAAAGGACTCTTAAAAGTTATCAATAAGAAAATAAACAATGCAATTCAAAAATGGGCATAAGACACCTCACCAAAGATATACAGATGAAAAATAAGCATATGAAAAGATGCTCAATATAAGTCATTACAGAACTGCAAGTAAAAACAAGAATAAGATACTACTACATACCTATTAGCATTGTTAAAATTTTTTAAAAACCTGACAATACCAAAGACTGGTGAAGATGTTGAGCAATAGGAACTCTCATTCACTGCTGGTGGGAAAATGAAATAATACAGCCACATTGAAAGACAGTTTGTCAGTGCCCTAACAATGCTAAATATAGTCTTATATGCTCTAGCAATTGTGCTCCTATTTACTCAACAGAGATGAAAATTTTTATCTGCATAAAAATCTGCATGTAAATGTTTGTAGTAGCTTTACTCATAACTACCAAATTAGAAGCAAACAAGATGCCCTTTAATAGGTAAATGGATAAACAAACCATGGTACATGCATGCATACAATGGAATATTATTCAGTGATCAAAATAAATGAACTATCAAACCACAAAAGGAGAAGGAACATTAAATCCATACTGCAAAGTGGAAGAAGCCAATATGAAAAGGCTGCATACTGTATGATTCCAACTATATGACACTCTGTAAAAGGCAATATAGAGACAGTAAAAAGATTAGTGGTTGGTTACCAGGGGTTCAGAGAGAGGAATAAATAGGTAGAGCACAGGGATTTTTTAGGGTGGCAACACTATTTTGTATTACACTATAATGGCGTATACAGGACATTATCCATTTGTAAAAACCCATAGAACTGTACAACACAAAAAGAGAAACTTAAACTATGAACTTTGGTTAATAATAGTGTATCAATATTGATTCATTAATGCTGCGGTCCCCAACCCCAGCCCATGGCCTGTTAGGAACCAGCCCACATAGCAGGAGGTGAGCAACACATGAGGTGAGCTGTGGGCCAGCGAGTGAAACTTCACCTGTATTTACAGCTGCTACCCATTGCTCCCATCACTACATAAGATCAGCAGTGGCATTACATTCTCATAGGAGCTCCAAACCTACTGTAAACTGTGCATGTGAGGGATCTAGGGTGAATGCTTCTTATCAGAATCTAATGCCTGATGATCTCAGGTAGAGCTGAGGTAGTGATGCTAGCGCTGGGGAGTGGCTGCAAATAAAGAAGATCATAGCAGAGAGGTTTGATTGCACAATAAATGTAAAGCACTTGAATCATCCCCAAACCATCCTCTGCTCCTGGTCCATGGAAAAATTGTCTTCCATGAAACTGGTCCCTGGTGCCAAAAAGGTTGGGGACTGGTGCATTAATTGGAAAAACTTTCCATACTAAGGCAAGATGTTAATAATAGAGGAAATTGATTTGTTTGTGGGAGGGTTATACCAGAACTCTAAACTATCTGCTCAATTTTTCTATTAAAACACAGACCTCTGCAGGTATGGCCTGTCCTGCCATACACTGGGACTGGGTTGCAGTGTGGAAAGCCCATCATCCTGAGAAATGCATCTAGACTGGAAAGGTGACTGCCCTCCTGCCTGTTATATAATGTATATTCACAGGGTACCTGGTGCTAAACCATTTGTAGATGACTGCTTCTCAGCTGGGGCTTCATACATAGCAGAGCAGCTCCCTCACTGACACTCACAGAAAGTTAGTCCTTGATGCAGGGTTTACAAAAATAATTATTATAATAATAAATAATAAAAAAATTTGGCTGGGTATAGTGGCTCATGCATGTAAAACTAGCACTCTGGGAGGCTGAGGAAGAAGGATTGCTTGTGGCCAAGAATTCGAGATTGGCCTGAGCAAGAGCGAAACCCTCTCTACAAAAAATACAAAAATTAGCTGGATGTGGTGGTGCGTGCCTATAGTCTCAGCTACTCAGGAGGCTGAGGCAGGAGAATCCCTTAGGCCTAGGAGCTTGAGGGTGCAGTGAGCTCTGATGACACCACTGCACACTAGCCCAGGCAACAGAGCCAGACTGTCTCAAAAAAAAAAAAAAATTTTAAAAGCCAAACTATATTTTAGTCAATTTACTAATGAAATGGTATCCTTTTCATTTGTATTTCATACTTGGACATTTTTATAAGTCCAAGTATTTTTATAAGTGTTTACTAGCTTTATTATCTTTTTTAGTGAAATTTCTCCAAGTCTTAGTGACAAACCTCTAAGATAAAGTTCTGAATAAATTCAGTCATTAGCTGCTCAAGTTGTATTTTTAGGCTTGATACCTTGATGCAGAAATAACTGAGATTCTACTTCTCTGCTGTAATGCCATTTTGTTTCAAGATGCACAGTTGACTATGATATGATATATCTAATGTACTGATTTCCTAAATCCCATTTTTTCTTTTACTGATATAAGAGTGTCATCATGGAGCTTCTTAAATAATTAAAATATTATCTAAATATGTTCTTTGAAGATTCATATGATGATGTTTTTTCCAAAGACAATAAAATCAAAACTAGAAAAAAATGATTCTTTACTGAAGAAAGATCTAAATACATACTATGAGGGTTTGCAGAATATTAGTGTTTATAATCAACACTTATACATAGCCCTTTAACTTTTCATATTTCTAAGATAAAGAAATTCTGTAAGCATCCAGAAAGGGAAAAATCACACATAAACTTAAAACAAATTAGCTATGGTGGTCATTAGTGACATTCACCAAATACTTCTGGTTAACTTCTCTTCTAGATACCTAGTTAGAAATGCACTTCTTACTCTCTCAAAGTTAGACGTGACCATATTCTAGACAGTGCACTGTGAGGAGATGTGCTCTGATCACCTCTAGGTAGGAACTTTTAAGAGAGTGTCCATGATTCACCATGCTCCCTTCCCTTCACTGGGGTGCTTGTGGAAAAACATACTGAGATAACCTCTATCACTTCTCTTGAGTGAATACAAGAGCAGTGCCCCTTTGTTGATCTATATGGAACACAGAGAACAAAAACAACAATGAACTTCTGTTGTGTTAAGCCACTGAACTTTGGGGTTTTTATGACTGTGCCTATTCAGATTGACAAAATAATAATAAAGGGGAAAAAAAGCCTGTCCTTAGAGTTTCCCCAGAAAACACGAATGAGTAAAATCTACATACAGATGGTCCCCAACTTACAACAGTTCAACTTAGGATTTTTTGACTTAAGATGGTACAAAAGCAATATGCCTTCAGTAGAAAGTGGCAAAATACTCTAGTGATGCTAGGCAGTAGTAATAAGCTGCAGCTCCCAGTCAGCCATGGGATCATAAGGGTAAACAATTGACCCTGTACAGTATACTATGATACTGGACCATTTTGCCCACCTTAGGCTAATGTAAGTAGTCTGAGCATATTTAAGGTAGGCTAGGCTAAGTAAGCTATGATGCTCACTAGGTTAGGTGTATTAAAAGCATTTTCAACTGAAGATATTTTCAACTTATGATCCCATCATCAGTAAAGAGGATTTGTAACTCTAAAGCGGAAAAAAACTGACCCAAGAATTCAACCGCCAACCATGTTGTAGGTTATGAAAAATAACTTCTGATGTATTTGAGAAATTCTAATAGTACAAAAGCATATTAGTCACATAATGCTCTTGTAAAAATGACTCAAAATAACATTAAAGTAAAATGCAAAGAAAAATAATAATAAAAACTTAAAAAATAAAGAAATAATGATTATAGAAGCCAGGCATGAAGACTGAAATTAAACAGAGTCAAAACTAATAAATTATTATAAATATTATAATAAATGCAAAAATTCTTAAAACTTCCTAGATCTAAATTCCTACTTTATATACTTTAAACAATACTAGAAATGAATGACAACAGTAAAATCCTAATTTCCTCATCATACATAGTCAGCAATATATTGCTTTAATAAAAAAATTTTACTTCTATTCCCAATAATATATAGTATATTAGTTAGAAATCTAAATTTATTACATAGAATATGTGAGAAAACATTTTACACACCATAAACATTTAAAATTAAATAATAATACCTTCAAATTTTAATACCCATACTTTGTCTCCTATATTGAATAAAGAATGTAAGAGGAAAGAAAAAGGAGAATAAAACAATTTTATCTTTTTGAGGTAACTAAGCAAATAAGACAGTGAGGAGAATCATAGAAGACTTGACCGTGCATATGAAAATATTATGTAAGTTCGGGTTAAACAATAAACAGTAAAAAAAAAAAAATAGGAAAAATAAAAAGACTAAATGAGAAAACACAGATACAGAGGCACAAAGTACATGCTCAATAAATGGTAGTTTCTTTTCCCATTAGCAACTTCTAATTCTTCAAGGACAAAAGACCATGATGAAACTAACATCAGTTGAAAATTTGTCACCGGGAGGAAAAAGAAGGGGAAAAAGGTATGCCAAACTGAAAGATACCACCTAACTTTACAAGGCCTTTGTAAATCTTCTATTATTTAAATAAAGAAAAAAAAATCAAAATGTTAGTTACAAAATAATGAAATGGAAAACATTTTCAGTATTATAAATAAGAATTATCACATGCCTACCA
The DNA here is from genome assembly GCA_008750895.1 of Mirza zaza. Taxonomy (NCBI): domain Eukaryota; kingdom Metazoa; phylum Chordata; class Mammalia; order Primates; family Cheirogaleidae; genus Mirza; species Mirza zaza. Next base: position 25,966 of record VSMD01014955.1, read on the forward strand.
AAGGAACACCAGAAATCAAGCTTTTACCATTGTTTTTCCTGATCCCCGGGGTCCAATAATGAGTACAGAGTTACTTTCTCCATTGATAGCAGTTCTTTTCAGCAGCTCAATTAAGTGTCTAAAATGATACAAGTAGGCCAAAATTTAAAAAATAAAGCTGGAATAATTTGCTAGATAGTACTTTTTTAAAGCTAAATTTAAATATACACAAATTTCTCTCTTTTTTTCCCCCTCTGTGCACTACATAGTCACACACAGGCAGTCACACACACACAGGCTCTACATAGTCACACACAGAAGAATACAGAAGAAATAGTAGGCTTGCTGATTCTTTGGAAACCTCAAGTGAAAACCTAGTAAGTTTGGAATATAATATTGGTTTTTATGATGGTAGGGGACAGGGGACAATGGTGGCAACGCTTAGGACCCTTGCATTCAGATCTCCTTTTTTACTAACACTCTGTACTTTCATGCCACATCCAGCTGGTGGGTATTAAGGGCAAGGTCAGAATTCTCTTCATAACACCAGATAATAGAAACAAAGTAAGATTCAAAGTTAAAG
>VSMD01014964.1:0-163842 GCA_008750895.1 Mirza zaza
GGGTGCGTCACGGTAGGGGTAGTCCACATCAGGAAGTTTGCACTTTGCTGTGAAAGCTGTGGGTATCTTTGAAGGGTAAGGGTCGTGACCGTTTGTGTTTTAGGAAGATCACACCAACAGCCGTGGGGAGGATGAACTGGGCAGAGTAAGACCAGGGGCGACGCGATCACCTGGGGCTACTGCAGCATCCAGGTGCTCAGGTCCTGAACCGCAGCAGCAGTGTGAGGGGCTTACAGAGGAGCTGGAGTCGGGGTATTGCGGAGGTGAGGTCAGCCAGCTGTGGTTTCCCTTTTGAGTGTGTGTCGTATTTATCCTCGGCACCAGGAATGTTTCTTGAATAAAGGAATGACTTCTAGACTCATAGATTATTAGAGCTGTAGGGGAGCTCTTGGGCCCAATTCATTATTTTCGGGCCTGGGGAGACAAAGTCAAAAGGTGGAGGCTTCATAATTTACTGGCTCTAAAGCTACTGCCCTTGCCCTTGATTTATGCTTTTATCTTTACCGATTACATCCCTTCACTGATCCTCTCTGCAGTTGCACATTTTACGAGACTCTGAGTTAACAAGACACCATTGAGCTAGGAAAGAGTTGGGAGACTGGTGAGTCAGTATCGAAACCTACACATAGAAGCTGGCCTTTCTTCAAAATGTTGGAAAGAATGTTCCCAAGAACAGAGAAAAGGCTGCCTGATTAGGGGAATAATAACACTATTTTTGTTAATAGTTTCTCTTGGAAGGAAGACAGAAAACCTTCCTTAGGTTCATAACTATCTAGCATTTGGGGGGAAAAATGTATTCTTCATAAGCAAACATCGAACTTGAGTGAAAATTATTCTTTTAAGTATCTACATTTAAAAATTTTAACCACCGTTGATTCAACTGTCTTAGAGATTGATCATGTATATGCCTGAATCATCATTCTGAATATTATGTATTACACTTGACTATGTTCAAGAAATAAATGTAGGCCGGGCGCGGTGGCTCACGCCTGTAATCCTAGAACTCTGGGAGGCTGAGGCGGGCGGATTGCTTGAGGTCAGGAGTTCGAAACCAGCCTGAGCAAGAGTGAGACCCTGTCTCTACTATAAATAGAAAGAAATTAATTGGCCAACTAATATATATAGAAAAAGTTAGCCGGGCATGGTGGCGCATGCCTGTAGTCCCAGCTGCTCGGGAGGTTGAGGCAGGAGGATTGCTTAAGCCCAGGAGTTTGAGGTTGCTGTGAGCTAGGCTGACGCCATGGCACTCACTCTAGCCTGAGCAACAAAGCGAGACTCTGTCATAAATAAATAAATAAATAAAATAAAAAAGAAAAGAAAGAAATGTAGCTGGCATCTTAATGAGCACTTGGGTCTCAGACATGTATGAACTCTTTTCCTCTTTGCCATTATTACTATCCCTTTTTACACATGAGAACAGGGAAACTGGCATAGAGAGGCTGTGCAACTTGTCCAAAGGCCCGTACTTGTGGCAGAGCAGAGATAAGAACCCAGTCTCACCCCTGCACCCTTACCCAGTTGACCCCTGGCAGCTGTGCTGTTTGCTTGTCATTGCTTTTCTGTCCTTAGTTCTTCCTCAGTCTTGCAATTGTCACTTTTTACTGTTGTCAGCCTACATGCAACCAGCCCACCTTTTCTTGATCCCCCAGTCCCCCCTGCCCTAATAGACGCCCTTCTGAGCCACCTTATGTTTGGGAATCAGGTGAGCACCGTGGGGGCAGCTCTGTGTTTCACAGGCCAGAACCTCTGAGTCAAGGCCTGGGGGAGGCTCTTCCTTCACCTGGGAATCATCGTTTTGTGAATGAGCTTTGTGGCAATTATTATAGTGGCTCAAGTGTTCTTTTCCTCTTAATTTTAAATTCTTTGTTGTTTCCCTGATATAGTTAAGGTTGCTGGATAAGAATGAAGTGTTGCCATATTCTGCTAAAACTGGTAATAATTTTTTTAATTAATTTTTTTTTTGAGATGGGGGTCTCACTATGTTGCCCAAGCTGGCCTTGAACTCCTGGGCTCAAGTAATCCTCTCACCTCAGCCTCCCAAGTAGCTGGGACTACAGGCACATACCACCATGCCTACCTTAAAATTAACCTTTAAGAAGTATTTAAATGAAGAATGTTAAAAACTCTCTAACCATGGAGTTTTTCAGCCGTCATGGCATACATGCCCCATATCGGATAAATTTTCTCTTACGTTTTGGTAGAAGCAGCTTTCAGTTAAACTCTTTTTGGTATGTGAACTGTAAAACTTTGTAATGAAACACCGAGTAACAGGATTTTCACTCTGGATCATAAGCTTAGGAAAAATTATGAACAGATTTGATGTAAAATACAAATGTACAGGATAAGGTTGTCCTTTCCATTGGGCTTACATTACAAATCCCCATAACCGGGAAATTTAGGATCACATGGAAAAAATGGGATTAGTAGACCAAGGCCACTGGTAAACGTGTGACAGTCTGTGTTGACATGCACTAAAATACAGCCATTGAGACAGTTCACCAAATAAAGAGAACATCAATGATATTCCTGTTTTCCAACCCAGTTCCATAATGCAAATCAGCTGGAAACAGTTTTTCCTTTTGTGCAGTTTTAACTTTGAGTACATGTTCACTGGAGACATGCTTGTGAAGATAATTTAGCTTTGTTGCAGATAATATGTATACTAAAAAAGAGGGAGAAATGAATTTGTTGGGCACCAATTTTGTGTTAAGGACTATATTTAGGGTATTTCATATTTATTATCTTGCTGCCTTCCCCTTCTGATAACCTTTTTTATTTTTTATTTTTTTGAGACAGAGTCTCGCTTTGTTGCCCAGGCTAGAGTGAGTGCCGTGGCGTCAGCCTAGCTCACAGCAACCTCAAACTCCTGGGCTTAAGCAATCTTGCTGCCTCATCCTCCCAAGTAGCTGGGACTACAGGCATGTGCCACCATGCCCCACTAATTTTTTCTATATATATTAGTTGGTCAATTAATTTCTTTCTATTTATAGTAGAGACGGGGTCTGGCTCTCGCTCAGGCTTTCGAACTCTTGACCTCTAGCAATCCGCCCGCCTTGGCCTCCCAGAGTGCTAGGATTACAGGCGTGAGCCACCCCGCTCAGCCTCTGGTAGCCTTTAGAGGTGAATATTGCTTTCTCTGTTTTACAGATGAGGCCACTTTGGCCCAGAGAGATTCATAACTTACCAGGTCACACAGCCAATACTTGGAGGAGTCAGAATTTGTACACAGCTCTGCCAGGCTCCAGCCCTAGACAACCCAACATGGTCCGTGTCTTTTCCATTTTCCTCCAAATGTTCAAGTCAAAAGGCAGATCCAACACTTGCAGCCATTCTACTTACAATAAAAACTTCCCCACTGATCTTTCCTGTATGATTTTTAAAAATTCATTAATCCCTAGTGTTTAGTAATTCTGTCACTTTTACCCCGAGCAAATTTATCAAGAACTCTTATTTTGTCTGTTACTACCCTTCTTGCCCAGGAATACCGGTTGAAGGTTCCTCCACCAGCCCACTTATTCATATGCTTATGTGCTGAGGGCTCATACCATGTTTACTAAAGTTGTGCAGGTTTATAATTATTTACTTCCTGTGCTGTATCCCTAAATGGTGGCATCTGTTTTACTTGAGCATGTTCATGAGACTGTGTATGTTGCTGTGTGCAGGGAAAGAGGAGGGCGAGGGAAGGGAGGGAGAGGGAAGGAGAAGGGGGAGGGAGCGAGGGGAGGAGGGGAAGGAGCGATGATGCAGGAGGAAGGGATAGGGAGAGGGAGGAGGGAAAGAGGAGAGGGAGGTCCATTCCTCCTTCTGTACCATCTTTGATTCTTATTAAACGGAGGGCTTCGCAGTTCCCTTATAATCACTCAGAAATTCTTCCAGATGTGGAAAAGGCATCCCCCAAATAGCCACTACCCCTTAAGCATATTCCAACAGCTGGCTCTTTATATATATTATATAACTTAGTAGAATTGGTATCCCCTCCCCCAACTCCATTCACAAAGGAGGAGACCCAGGCCCAGAGAGGTTGGTTAACTTGGCTAGGTGCCATGTAAGGAGCTGATCTAAGTCTTTCTGACAGTAAACTCTCTGCCCTGTGCTCTGTGTTACACTAGAATTTTATTTTATTTATTTTTTGAGACAGAGTCTCACTCTGTTGCCAAGGCTAGAGTGCTGTGGCATCAGCCTAGCTCACAGCAACCTCAAACTCCTGGGCTCAAGCAATCCTTCTTCTTCAGCCTCTTGAGTCGCTGGGACTATAGGCATGCGCCACCATGCCCGGCTGATTTTTCTATATATTTTTAGTTGGCCAATTAATTTCTTTCTATTTATAGTAGAGACAGGGTCACGCTTTTGCTCAGGCTGGTTTCAAACTACTAATCTTGAGCGATCCTCCCGCCTTGGCCTCCCAGTGTGCTAGGATTACAGGCGTGAACCACCGCACCCAACCACACACTAGAATTTTAATTAAGTGAGTTTGCCATGTCCCCAATTTCCTCTTGTGGAGCCTGCTGTCCTGCTTGCTACAAGACATATTGCAAATCTTGAAGATTGCTTTAGTACAGCAAAGGTTGGGCTTACTTTTAAATGTTTATTTTTAAAATTAGAATAGGGACTATATAAGCACAAGAGAAAAAATGTATTCCTGGTTGTTCTCTGCAATTAAAAAATGAAAGTGATCTTATTAACAAGAGGTTTTAAAATCAAAAGATGAGCCCTGTCTTACCTTTACAATTGTAAAGGAATAAATGCTTATGATGGAGAAATTGGAGAACAGAAATACATTTAAAAAGGAAATAATAATGGCTCATAGTTTACATACGCTCCACAGACATTACGGATAATATTTTGATGTACTCCAATTTTGTCTCTCTGTACATATATTTTATGTCATTAAGCTCATAGCATATATATATATATATATAATGTTTATAACCTAGCATCCTTTTTTTTAACATAAGAGTTTCTTCCATCATGATGTCCTCATAATATGCCTACCTAATGGAGTACTGTTATTTAATCAGTCCCTTATTATGAGATATTTAGGCAATTTCCAGGTTGAGTTTTTTGGCTTTGTTTTTGTCAATGCTGAGAATCTTAACAAAAATTTAAAGACAGAGGTAATATTGTATCATTGTCAATTAAAATGGCTCTCAATATACTTTTCTCTAACTTATCAGCTGTTTTGTCTTGTTGTTTTTCAAATTTATATCTTTCTATCTAAAATGTTGATATTGTTGAAATTATAACATTCCAGTTTGAATTTTTCTATTTAAACTATTTCATAAACAGCTTTTCACATTCCTATTCTTTTTTTTTTTTTTTTTGAGACAGAGTCTCGCTTTGTTGCCCAGGCTAGAGTGAGTGCCGTGGCATCAGCCTAGCTCACAACAACCTCAAACTCCTGGGCTCAAGCGATCCTCCTGCCTCAGCCTCCCGAGTAGCTGGGACTACAGGCATGCGCCACCATGCCCGGCTAACTTTTTCTAGATATATTACTTGGCCAATTAATTTTCTTCCTATTTTATAGTACAGACAGGATCTCACTCTTGCTCAGGCTGGTTTCGAACTCCTGACCTCGAGCAATCCGACCGCCTCGGCCTCCCACATTCCTATTCTTAATTATTTAATCAATATAAAATATTCCATCAGATGCATATATCTTAATCCTGTAAACCTTTTACATCCCCTTTTACTGTAGTTTAATTTTCAACTTTGTCTCTACATAGTTAGGTGCCTGAGGCAGAATTCCTTTCCCAAAGTCAATGAAACTTTTTTTTTTTTTTTTTTTTTTGAGACAGAGTCTCACTCTGTTGCCCTGGCTAGAATGCCCTGGCATCAGCCTAGCTCACAGCAACCTCAAACTCCCGGGCTCAAGCGATCCTCCTGCCTCAGCCTCCCGAGTAGCTGGGACTACAGGCATGTGCCACCATGCGCGGCTAATTTTTTTTATATATATATATATATATATATATACTTTTAGTTGTCCAGCTAATTTCTTTCTATTTTTTTTTTTTTTTTTTTTTTTTTGTAGAGACAGGGTCTCACTCTTGCTCAGGCTGGTCTCCAACTCCTGAGCTCAAAAGATCCGCCCGCCTCAGCCTCCTAGAGTACTGGGATTACAGGCGTGAGCCACCGAGCCCGGGGTCAATAAAACTTTAAAATCACCAGTATTTTAGTGGGTTACTTGAAATGGCAAAATATTTAGAGTGGGAAAATTGTGTAAGAGGCGCTAAGGGTTTGCATTTGTATTTTACTAAGTTATTTAATCAAATCGTATTTTTTAAAAAATGCAGCAGTATCTCTGCCAATCCGTGGCCTATTAATTAGGAAAACATATTGTCTACTGTTGGTTCATTCGATCCACATGTATTTTCTGAGCCCTTATATGTGCCAGGTACTATTCTAGGTGCTGGTTACATCAGGGCACCAAACAGACAAAACCTGTCCTTACTGACTGGTCGTGTAAGTCCAACAGCAGGCAAAATGAAACACAAAGAAAAATGAAGCAGCAAGGGGATGGGAGGGCAAGCTTGGGGGCGTGGGGCTGGCATATTGAACAGGGTGGGCAGGGAGGGGCTACCGAGGGGGCATTTGGGCAAAGCTGTGCAGTAGGCCCGGGGCCACCATGCTTCTGAGAGAAAGAGCGGCCAGAAGTCGGAGGCCTGGGGTGGGCGGCCGTGGGGAGTGTGCGCAGAGCAGGGAGTTGGGCCCGGGGCTGGAGCGAGAGCAAGGGGGGCGCTGTGGACGTGAAAGGGGGCGTCCCAGGTGGGCACCCAGCTCGCAGGGCCTCCGGGACCCCTTTGGCTTCTACGTTAAATGAGCTGGAAGCTGCTGGAGAGTCCGGAACACACCACAGCGGGTAAGGATATGGTCTGATTGACGTGTAAGCCTCACCCTGACTGCCATATTGAAGAAAGAGAGGGTTGGGGTGACAGGCTCAGGACAAAAGCTGGGAGTCAGTCTGGGGTGGGGGCTTTTGCAGTTAGCCAAGTGAGAGGGGGGTGGTTTGGACTAGGGTCCGGGAGAGGTGGTAAGGACTGTGTGGATCGTGGGTGGCTGTGGGATGGGTGAGAGAAAGCAGTCAAAGGTGACCCCAGAGTTCTGGCTGGAGCAGCTGGAGGGAGGTAATTGCAGTTAAGGACACAGAAAACATGGGAGAGGCAGGTCTGGGTGTCATTAACTAGGAATTTGGTTTTGAATATGTTAAATTTGAGATGCATATCAGGAATCCAAACAAAGATGTCAAGTGAATAGATCTGTGTAAGAGTTTGGCATTCAGGGGAGAGGTCAGATTTGGAGTTGACTTGAGAGCCATTAGAATATCAGGGGATTTAGACCTATGAGATTAGATCAGATCACCAATGACAATGGTGACAGCACTTACAAAGCACTGTGTGCCCAACACTGTTCTGGGGCTTCATGTATATGATGATGTGGGAAGAGGCCCAGGATTGAGCACTGCGGTGTTTAAAGGTTGAGTAGATGAGGGACATCCCAAAGGACATCCTAAAAGGAAGCAATGACCAGAAAAGGGGGGGAAGACCAAGAGAATGTGGCATCTGGAAGCCAAGGAAGGAAAGTGTTTGAGGAAGGAGGGAATGATCAGCTATTGGAAATGCGGTTGGCAGGATGATATGACGTAGCCTGAGGGCTGGCCACTGAATTTAGCCACCTGGAGGTGCCAAGGCCCTTGGTCAGAGGTGGGTCAGAGAGTGGGGGGATGGGGCCCCAGAGGGCTGGAGTTCATGGGGAACGGGAAGCAGAAGCTGCAGTATCGTCAGCTGGTGCAGGAAGGTCCTTTTTACAGCGCAATGGTAGTAGATGGCCCTAAGGAGGGCTCTGTTAGGATACGGACTTAACCATGAAATCTCAGTCCCAGAATGGGGGCAATAAGAGAAAATTTTGAGAATTAGATGCCTTAGGGAAATTTGAGGGTGGGAGGCATCCTCCCACCACTCTTTGAGAAATTTCGGTTTAATCCAGTAGACGTGAATTTAGTGTATTTTACTACCAGGTGGTAATTTAGACTTTTTTCTCCCTGTGCCTAATAAACCTGTTCACCCAAGATCTTGTTAAGCACATTATCTGAGACTTTTTCTGTTATTGGGAATATAACCTGTTCTTTGCAAGAAAGTCCAGGGCAATCGTATCATCTCTTCAGGCTGAATGACTCTGTTATCTGCTGTTTTTGCAAAGATTCGATTTTGCTATAGCCAAGGAGGATCAGGATAATTCTTTCTTGTCTGTTACCACCAGCTGGGACTTTACTGTAATCCTGGTTTGCAGCTCCTGTGGAATGTGCAGGTGAAAACAAAGCCATCAAATGAGCACCTAGCTGGAAATCAGCTCCACCAGAGGAATTTAAAGGTGATAGATAATATTTATATAATGGACTTGCAGCCAAAAAAAAAGTCATTATTTGTCTGCATTCAGGTCTGTAGCAAAGAACACAAATTTTTTTTATTATTTTAAAAAAATGAAATAGGATCTCACTCTTGCTCAGGCTGTTCTCAAATTCCTGAGCTCAAGCGATCCTCCCGCTTCAGCCTCCCAGAGTGCTAGGATTATAGGCATGAGCCACCGCGCCTGGCCCAGAACACAAATTTAAATGGCAGTAGTGGGGAGGGGGGAAAGGGTATTTATTGAGACCTTAAAATCTCTACCCCCATAATAGGCCGAAATAAAAAAAAAAGCAAAAAAAAAAAAAAATGGCAGTAAGTTTTTGATCAATCTAGTAGACAAGGAAGAGTAAGGCACTGTGCTGGGAAGGGCTGTGTAAGTGAGTATTTGTTAATTCTACGCCTAAGCACTATGGCAGAGGTATGCACCAATTAATATACGTGCTTGGAGGAGTTGAGTGATCCCAGCTGAGGCAGAAGTTTTCCCAGTGGATCTGAAGTCTGAGTTGGTTCTAAAGGATCAGTAGAGTTGTCCAGCAGTTAACAGAGAATGGCACATTCTATAAAGAAGAAACAACTTGCAGAAACGACGTGGACAGGATGGTGCCAGAGCACACACTCCCTCAAGAGATGCTGACTGAGAACTCTTAGCCTAGGAGCTTTGAGTTCCCACAGGGCTGGGACAGACCCTACCTAGACTGTGGGGAGGAGGGTCAGCAGTGGTTAGAGCAGAACAGAGGCAAATGCTGTGAGCCCATTACCCAGTGAGAAAAGCCACCCGCTGCCCAAGGCCACCATTCAGGTTCCCACTGACGTGTGCCTCCTGATGGCAAACGCCCAGGACCCTTTTAGTTTCTTCATGTTGTTAGAATCCAGGATGACTGGAGCAGAAGGGACTTTAGAGATGGTTCAGTCCCACCTTCTTATTTGCATCCGTAGCCTTCGGGGACTGGCAAGGTGATTGTCCAAATTCCCCCTGCAGTACTAGGGTTCAAACCAAGCACAAGGACATGACTGTCACCTCACCCACACCGGCCTGGCTGGTGGGAGATTGGGGTTTGGATCAAAGTGACTGCAGCCCATCCCATGACAGCGTGGACAAGTGCTCACGGAACGTTTGCTCCTGTAGGTTTAGAGGAATTTATGAAAATGCACGTTAACGTGCTTCACAAGGTGCTAAAACTCCACGTAAATGTAACTGTTGCTCTTTTCTTCCAGTCCCACCTTCTGTGGCTCTCTAGGTCGCCCTTGCCTTCTCTGTGGCTCTGGGAACGCCTCCCTAGGTCTTCGCCCGGGAGACGGCCCCAGACTGGCAGTCTCACAGCCAGGGGGATATTTCTCTAGAGCCTCTGTTGGAACAAGTCCTTGTCATTTTAGCAACGCAAAACAGCTCTCCCCGGGAGACCACCTGCACCTCCCAGCTAGCTCGTGCTGCCCCAGAAGCTTTTACGTGCAGCTTCCCAAGGGGACACGGCTACGGTCGCTGTGCCGGGACAGCAGTGCCCTCTAGTGGTGAACGGCGCAGCTGACCGCAGGTACCGGGAGACTGGGTGGCAGGCGTTCAAGTTTCCATCTAGAAACGTAGAAAAACCAACCAAACAAACCTGGGCTTCAGAGAAGGATAATTCTCTCTCCCAGGTGGATCTCATATACTCCATGGTGTCGGCAGTTCCCAAATTGTTGTCACCGGCCTCTTTCTCCTGTGCGCCAGCTCCACAAGCATGTCAGACTCAACATACCTAAAATAAACTCGTGATGGCCTCTCAAACGAAAAAAAAGGAGGGATAATTCTTAAAGTGGAAGGAGGGGAGTCTGTCTATACAGCGGAATAAAAGGGAGTGAGCTATTATTGATACACGTAACAAGGATGGATCCCAGAAGCACTGTGCCGGGTGAACGAAGCCATGGCTGGCTGTGCACTTCCGTTTATCCAGATCTAGAAAGGACGCCCCAGTCTGTAGTGACAGAGCAGTCAGTGGTGGCGGAGCAGTGATGGGGGTGGGGAAGGAGGGAGGCTCCCCAGAGGGGCAGCGGAAAGCTTGGAGTGATGAGTTCATTTACTGTCTTGATTGTGGCAGAGGTTTAATGGGTATGTATGTGCATGTATACACGTACATATATATATGTGTCAAAACTTACCAAAGTGTATTTTTTAAGCATCTGTAGTTCTGTCAATTATCCACATAATTGCTATACATACACACACACACACACACACATATATATAAAGCTGTTAAAAATTAGGAGTTGGCCAGGTGCGGTGGCTCATACCTGTAATCCTAGCCCTCTGGGAGACCAAGGCGGGAAGACTGTTTGAGCTCAGGAGTTTGAGACTAGCCTGAGCAAGAGTGAGATTCCATCTCTATTAAAAATAGAAAAATTAGCTGAGTGTGGTCACGCACACCTGTCGTCTCATCTACGTGGGAGACTGAGACAGGAGGATACCTTGAGCCCAGGAGTTTGAGGTTGCAGTGAGCTATGATGGTGCCATGGCACTCTAGCCTGGGTGACAGAGTGAGACTCTGTCTCAAAATAAATAAATAAATAAATATCGCGAGTTAAGGAGAGAACTCTTTCAATAAAAGCAGGATATAATCTCTTTTGGTAAATAAAATATGCAGTGGATTTTCTAAAAAGTAACCTTTGAAAGTGTACTTTTCACAAATACCTTGGTTGTAAGAGTTAAGGAGACTGAGATATCCTCTTACTTGGTTCCTTCTTGTGTTTTCTACTTCTTGTTCAGCTGTGGTTTTTCCAGAGCCTCCCTGGAAATCTCGAGGGATGACCCACACCCCGTCCATGTGCCCACACACATACATGCACATGTACACTCACAGGAATGCACGCACATACACGTACAGCCGCACACTCGTCCTGAGCTCAGCCCAGGCACTCCCCATGTCCCATTGGCTGTCTGACCTGCAGGTGGCCTGCAGCCTGCTGGCTGGTGACAGGAGCCTGTGTCTGCATTAGGCCTAAAGCTGCCACCAGGGGCTGCTGTGTCTTTGCTTTTCGTACCAGCTCGTCCTGGCCGCCGGCAAGCTGTGTGGTCTTGGAGGGAGACTGATGCGTTTCCCATGCAGAAAGTCAAGTTACAGGCTTAGACAGACTGGCCAGAGAAAGGGCCACGTTCAAACCGCAGGCCCAGAGAGAAACACAGGCGGAAACTGAGCAGATACGACAAGGCCGAGCCATCAGGAAGATTTAAAAGAAAGAGTGCAACCTTCCTTGTGCACCCTGTGCTTGGGGGTACGGTTCACGCACAAGATGGTGTCTGTCGGCAAGGCCACCCTGAGGCCGCGGTGCTGTCCAGTGAGCAGCAAGCGGAGCAAACGAAGGTGCCTGCGCCAGGCATCCAAAGCCCTTGTGGCATGGGTCTGGCCACTCTCGCTGGAGGGCAGCAGCAGGCCGCTCAGTGTTTGTGTGGCAGACACGCCCAGCGCTTGGTGCGGTGCGTCCCTCCTGCCTTCAGGGGAGTCCCCTGCGATTTACAAAAAAACATGATGAGCGCAGCCCTAGAAGTCAGTGTAAAGCCAAACCCACCAGAGGGCACCTGGCCACGCTGGCAGAGCAGGGACCTCCGGGGAAGGCGCCCAGGCATTGGACCGAGTACAGCAAGGCCTGAAAGGAAGTGGGAGAGCTGAGTGTGACCGTCTCACCCTGTCACTCCCTTGCCTCCCCACTGATCACTGTGATGATGAGAAGTAGCAGTGCATGACTCCAGGGCATGTGTTTGGCCTGGGAGGAACAAACCGTTGGGCACGGCAGCCTTCCCCAGGCAGGCAGCTCTGACTGTCAGTTCTCTGGGTTGAGCCAAAGTCCACCTCCTGGCAGCGTGTGCACACTGAGCCTCCGCCACGGCAGAAGGCGTGTGCTCCCTCTCTCACATAGGAGCTCTTCAGATCATCAAGTCAGCTATCTTAATCACTCAATTTGTGTCTTGGAAACTTCAAACATGGACAGGATGCTTTCTAGAAGTTTCTACTCCTTTGCATGTCTGAGTTAAGTTCATTAGGCTCATCGAGCCCCTTTCCTCTATGAGTTTTTAAAAAATCTTTTAAAAAGATTTTTCCCCTTTCTTCACTCCTAGCTTGAAAAAAAAATTAAAAAAAAATAAAAAGATTTTTCCCCAGAAAGGATAATAGGAGATAAACTCTGAGTCTTTGCATGTCAGAAAATATCTTCCATTTGCTCTAAAACTTGATTAACAGTTTATTTGGAATTAAAATCTGAGTTTAAAATAACTTTCCCTTACATCTTTGAAGCCATTGTGACGGTGGAGTCCAGGATTGCTGTGGAGCAGTGTGATGCCACCTGCAGGTGGCCTGTCTCCACCTGCGCCTCCCTCCTGAACGCTTGTAGGGTTTTCCCTTTATCCTTGCATCTTACGCTTCTGTAATAAAATACCTAAGACTGGGCAACTTACAAACAACAGAAATTTTTTGCTCACATTCTGGAGCCTGGGAAGTCCAAGATCAAGGTGCCAGCAGGTGAGTGTCTGGTGAGACTAGTTTGTTTTAAGGATGGCACCTTTTCGCTGCATCCTCACTCGGCAGAAGGGGCAAATAGGCTCCCTTGGGCCCCCTTATAAGAGTGCTATTCCCATTCGTGAGGGCAGAGCCCTCAGGACCTAATCCCCTCCTAAAGGCTCCACCTCTTTTTTAAAAATTTTTTTAGACAGAGTCTCACTCTCTTGCCTGGGCTAGAGTGCTGTGGCATCAGCCTAGCTCACAGCAACCTCAAACTCCTGGGCTCAAGCAATCCTTCTGCCTCAGCCTCCCGAGTAGCTGGGACTACAGGCATGCACCACCATGCCCGGCTAATTTTTTTTTCTATATATTTTTAGTTGGCCAATTAATTTCTTTGTATTTTTAGTAGAGATGGGGTCTCGCTCTTGCTCAGGCTGGTTTTGAACTCCTGACCTTGAGCGATCCACCCGCCTCAGCCTCCCAGAGAGCTAGGATTACAGGCTTGAGCCACCGCACTGGCCAAGGCTCCAACTCTATACTATTGCATTGGTGATTAGGTTTCTTTTTTTTTTTTTTTTTTTTTGGAGACAGAGTTTCACTCTGTCACCCCGGCTAGAGTGCCATGGCGTCAGCCTAGCTCACAGCAACCTCAATCTCCTGGGCTCAAGCAATCCCGCTGCCTCAGCCTCCCGAGTAGCTGGGACTACAGGCATCCGCCACTATGCCCGGCTAATTTTTTCTATATATATATATATATTAGTTATCCAATTAATTTCTTTCTATTTTAATAGAGACGGGTCTCGCTCTTGCTCAGGCTGGTTTCAAACTCCTGACCTCGAGTAATCCACCTGCCTCGGCCTCCCAGAGTGCTAAGATTACAGGCGTGAGCCACCGAGCCCTGCCTCTAGCTAGTTACTTTTTACAACAGCATATTCTTGCTTTGCTGAGCTTATTACTAGTTATTCTCCTACTAAAGTTGCTTTCAATCTGCTTTAATTAAACTCTCTCTTCTCAGGTTTAGTTCTTCCTACCGGTGAGTTTGGGGTCCTTCTGTGGTGCTGATTTCTTCAGGTGCCTGATGCGTCCTTGGATGTGCGTCTGTCTGTGGAGCCACCTCCAGTGTCATGGGCGAGCGTGGATGTGTGTCTGGTGAGGTGTGGCCATCCCTTGTCACTTGGGAACAGTTTCCTGTGCTTCCTGGTGCCAGCAGTGCCAGTGTGCTCCCCTGCCTCTCCCCATTCGCACAGCCGGGACAGGGGGCAGAGGCCCCTGCCCTTGCCCCAGGGCCCGCTGCTGCTCTTGGCGTCTGTCTCCTCTCCCCTGGGAGCCCCAGAGCTGCCCCGCTGCTCCCGCAGCTCTGAGCTGCGTGTCTTGGGCTGTGCTCCCCCGTCTGTCTTCCGTCATCCATCAGCTTCTCGGCATCTCTGGTTCACCAGAGGTTCGCCTTGTCTGCCGGTACTGTGATGGGTTTGTTTGTTTGCGACCTTTTCTGTCGTCTCCAAGGCTTCAGGTGAAAGGGACAAGCAGGCACGCGTGTTTGGTTTATCGTTGAGTCGAGTCTCCCGCGTGCCTGCAGCGCCTTGCTCCAGCCGCGCACTCCGGCGTTTGTGTTCCCTCTAGTTTCATCACGCTGGGGTTTTCTGCCTGGCTGCGAGCTGTTCTGGGAGGGGATCGTGTCTGTGCAGGTGTGGAACGCAGCTCACAGAGGGGGTGCAGGTGCCGATAAGGAAATATTATGTAATGCTGTCCGATGACTCCGTGCGTTCGCACATGCGCTCTGTACCCGGAGTGCCCGTCCCTCCTTTTCCACCTGGTAAATTCCTAATCCTTCAAAACCCAGCTAAAAGTTCACTCTTGTCACTCTTCTTCAGAGCCTCCCTTGATGTTCTTTCCAGGCAGAGTTGCTTTCCCGGGGCGTTTGCCCTCCCAGCCCTTCCCGCATAACTCAGCTGCAGGATTTTCATGCATATTTCACTGCAGGGACTGCAAGCTCCTTGCAGACTGGGTTCTTGGCAGCCTCACTGCATATCGTAGTGCTGGGGTTCAGTGCCATTCTCACGGTAGACGCCACATGAACAAATGAGTGGACACAGAGTATTGTCAGTGTCCTGCTAAGGAGTGCACTATAAGGATTTCCAGAGGGTTCTGCCCGTGTCAGTGGGTGGAATCCTGTCCACGAGGTTGACATCTTGCTGGACTGTGGCTTTGCTCAGCTTTGTGGTTCAAAGGGGCGGCCCACAGTGTCCCCAAGTGCCTTACGTTGGGGAACACAGGGAAGAAGGTGATTTGGACAAATCCTCCTGTGGAGAACAACTTAAAATGCTGGATAAGATTAATGTTGTTAAAGTGTCACTGAAGCATTACATAGCTGACGAGACAGTGAGGAATCGCCAGCCTGAAAATCTAAGAAAAAGGCAGAATCCAGAGAGGGACATCGAAGCTGCCTTTGGATCAGTTGAACCTGAGCTTCGGCTCCAGTGCTGTCCCACGGTAAAGGGAACAAAAGTTAGAGCCCAATGAGGGTTGAGAGTGTAAGGGGACATCTCTACCTCAGAACTCTTGGACCCCGGGGGCTGCAGGGAGAAGAGTCTTAGCACTGAACAGGGCAGGGGGGGCAAAAAGCCCCGAGCAGTTATAAGCCCAAGCTGCCACCTCTTAGGTTTGCAGACTAAATCCTTGTCACCTGTGTGGTCCAAAATCCCTCAATGCAGACATTTAATTTAAAGTGGTTCCAGGCCAGGGATGTCCCTAGGAGCCTGGCAAAAGCAATGCATACTCTCTGGGGGCAGGCATCTTCCGCTTAGAATATCCATAAAGGATATTCTTGAGAATATTCTTCCTCAAAGAATATCCATAAAGAGCTTTTCAAGGATAACAAGCAGCAAACAATAAAAAATAATCAATTATCGTGGAACCAAATGAGGATTTAGAAGAAACAACAGACAACAAAGGTAGACTAATGAAGGTGTCAGTTACTAGGGTTACCAGACATAGATTATAGTCATCTATGTTTATGATGTTTATTTATTTATTTATTTATTTATTTTTGAGACAGAGTCTCACTTTGTTGCCCAGGCTAGAGTGAGTGCCATGGCATCAGCCTAGCTCACAGGAACCTCAAACTCCTGGGCTCAAGCAATCCTGCTGCCTCAGCCTCCCAAGTAGCTGGGACTACAGGCATGTGCCACCATGCCCAGCTAATTTTTTCTATATGTATTAGTTGGCCTATTAATTTCTTTCTATTTATAGTAGAGACGGGGTCTCGCTCTTGCTCAGGCTGGTTTTGAACTCCTGACCTTGAGCAATCTGCCCGCCTCAGCCTCCCAGAGTGCTAGGATTGCAGGCATGAGCCGCCACGCTCGGCCTATGATGTTTAAATAAATACCTGCAAAGGACAAGAAACTATAGAAAGTGACCTGGAAGAGTTGAGAGAGAACCAAATAGAACTTCTAGAAATGGAAACGATAGTAAAGAAAATGATCCATTCCAATGGTACAGATTTAACAGATTAGACAAAGATGAAGAGAGGCTTGATGAGCTGGAGCAGATAGAGCTCCGGAAATAACCCAGAACCCAGGAGAGAGACACAGGGTCTGAGGAAGGATAGCCACAGAAAAACTGCAGGAAATGTCATACTTAGTAATAGTTGTGATATGATGAAAACTTTTCCTTTCTATTTTTTTTTTTTTTTTTCTGAGACAAGAGTCTGCTCTGTCACCCTGGCTAGAGTGCCGTGGCGTCATCCTAGCTTATGGCAACCTGCAACTCCTGGACTCAAGTGATCCCCCCGCGTCAGCCTCCCGAGTAGCTGGGACTACAGGCATGCACCACCACACCCAGCTGATTTTTCTATTTTTAGTAGAGACAGGGTCTCGCTCTTGCTCAGGCTGGTCTCGAACTCCTGAGCTCCAGTGATCCTCCAGCCTAGTTTCCCAGAGAACTAGGATTACAGGCGTGAGCCACTGCACCCAGCCAAAACTTTTCATTTTAATAAAGGAATAAGACAAAATACCTGTCATCATCACTTCTTTTCACTGTAATCCTGGAAGTCCCCGCCAGCACAGACAGGTTATGGGAAAAATGTACAAGGAAAAGGATAAACCAATGGTTGTTAGTACCAGATCATGTGAACAGGAACTAAGAAAATCCAAAAAGAATCAACAAATACGTAATTAGGATCAATAAGTGAGTTTAGTAAGACTGCTGAGCATAAGATGCATTTATATATTTCAGTCATATTTCTGAAGCAACAAGTAGGCAGAAAATAAGCTTTTATTTTAAAAAGATAACATTGACAATCACATTAAAAATATCAAGCTAGATAGTAGGAATGAATTCTAGTGCTTTATACCACTGTAGTATGGCTGTAGCTAACAATAATATATCATTCCTGATAGCTAGAAGGAGGATAGTGAATGTTCCCAACACAAAAAAATGGTAAGTGTTTGAGATGATGGACATGCTAATTACCCTGATCTGATCATATATCTGATTGATATATGTATCAAACTGTCACTATGTACCCCATGAATATGTACAATTATTACTTGTCAGTTAAAAGAAACCAATCTTAAAAGGGAAAAAACCCAAGTACGTATCTAGGAATTGGTTTAAAAAGAGACCACCACCACGGTGTCTCTACAGGGAAAATGATAAAACTTCTTAAAATACATTAAAGGCTGGGCACACTTGTAATCCCAGCATTTTGGGAGGAGGTTAGGCGGGAGGATCGCTTGAGGCCAGGAGTTTGAGACAGCCTGGGCAACACAGTGAGACCTGGTCCCCCCAAAAAGACATTTAAAAAGCCTTGAATGAATAGGCATTCTCTATTTATAAATTCAACAACTTTTGCTATAAAGGTATAAGTTCCCCTTAAAGCAGTCTATAGTTTAATGCAACCCTAGCAAAATCCCCAAGCCACACCCCTAGTCCAACATACGGCAAGCGGATTCTAATACATATACAGATGATCCCTGACTTTTGATGGTTTGACTTAAGATTTTTTCAACTTTACCACGGGTTTATGGGGACATACCCCATTGTATGTTGAGGAATATCTGTAGGTGGAAGTGCAAACAGCTAAGGATTGCCAAGACTCTCTTGGAAAAGGAAAAAAGGTGGGAAGACTAGCTCCAGCAGATATCAAGGCCTATGCTATAGTAGTGACATGAGGTGGCACTGCCACGGGGCAGTGAGTGGACAGAGGGAACAGAGTCCACAACAGACCGTGCTGTGCAAGGAGAAGGCACTGCAGAGCGGAGGGAACGGCTCTGGGCAGTGCTGAGAGTGAGCTGGGGTCACGTGTTTGCTGGAGATGGGAGTCAGGATGCCTTCGTGCCTGGTGGTACAGTGATGCCCGTCCCTGGCGATGGGACTCAGGGTGCTCTCGTGCCAGGGGGCAGTGGTCACTGATTCCTAGAGATGGATGTGAGGATGCCCTCATGCTAGGTGGTCACCCATCCCTGGAGATGGGAGTCAGGGCGTCCTTGTGCTAGTGGTGCTAGGTGGCAGTGGTCACCCATCCCTGGAGATGGGAGGCAGGGCGTCCTCGTGCTAGTGGTGCTAGGTGGCAGTGGTCACCCATCCCTGGAGATGGGAGTCAGGGTGTCCTTGTGCTAGTGGTGCTAGGTGGCAGTGGTCACTCATCCCTGGAGATGGGAGTCAGGGTATCCTTGTGCTAGGTGGCAGTGGTCACCCTTCCCTGGAGATGAGAGACAGGGTGCCCTCCTGCTAGGTGGCAGTGGTCACTGATTCCTAGAGATGGATGTGAGGATGCCCTCGTGCTAGGTGGCAGTAGTCACCCATCCCTGGAGATGGGAGTCAGGGTGCCCTCGTGCTAGGTGGCAGTGGTCACCCATCCCTGGAGATGGGAGTCAGGGTGCCCTCGTGCTAGGTGGCAGTGGTCACCCATCCCTGGAGATGGGAGTCAGGGTGCCCTCGTGCTAGGTGGCANGGGTGCCGTGGTGCTAGGTGGCAGTGGTCACCCATCCCTGGAGATGGGAGTCAGGGTGCCCTCGTGCTAGGTGGCAATGGTCACCCATCCCTGGAGATGGGAGTCAGGGTGCCCTCGTGCTAGTGGCGCTAGGTGGTAGTGGTCACCCATCCCTGGAGATGGGAGACAGGGTGTCCTCGTGCTAGGTGGCAGTGGTCACCCATCCCTGGAGATGGGAGTCAGGGTGTCCTCGTGCTAGGTGGCAGTGGTCACCCATCCCTGGAGATGGGAGACAGGGTGTCCTTGTGCTAGGTGGCAGTGGTCACCCATCCATGGAGATGGGAGTCAGGGTGTCCTCGTGCTAGGTGGCAGTGGTCACCCATCCCTGGAGATGGGAGACAGGGTGTCCTCGTGCTAGGTGGCCGTGGTCAGCCATCCCTGGAGTTGGGAGACAGGGTGTCCTCGTGCTAGGTGGCAGTCCTGGATGGGGGAAGTCCGGCCCTGGCTCTGCACTTGCTCTTTGCGAGAGCTTTGTAAGTCTCTCTCCTCTCTCGGCCTCAGTTTTCTTGCCTGTGACACGAGCAGATGGAACTTGACCTGAGAGAGCCTTACCAGCTCCGAGGTTTGCGGGTCCTGGGTTGAAAGCGGTGACTGGCATCTGTCCGCACAAAGCCAGAGGTCAGGCAGGCCACACTGTCGACAAGCTTCTGATGCCTCTTCCTCTCATCCTTCCAAGGAATCCCCAGAACAGAGCGCAGGAGACCACCCAGGGAGCGGCAGTGTCTCCGAGTAAGTACGGGGAGCACGTCTCCTGTTCCAGAAGCTACCGGTTCTTTCTGCTGACTCCAGCTACCTGCAAAGCCACCCCCCCCCCCCCATTTCCAGAGGCAGTTCCCTCTGTACACACAAAGCTCTGCCTCTCAAGGGAGGGTCCGGCCAGGGGGGTTGCTGAAACCTTGTCATCTCTCAGCTTCCACCTTTCTCCTAAAAAGGTCACGTGCTGGATCAGACCAGGGCATCCCTGACCCTCCCTATTCCTTCTTCCCACCCTCACTAACCCATGCAGAAATATTCAGTATCGGTCAGGCGCGGTGGCTCACGCCTACAATCCTAGCACTCTGGGAGGCCAAGGCAGGCAGATCGCTCAAGGTCAGGAGTTCAAAACCAGCCTGAGCAAGAGCAAGACCCTGTCTCTACTATAAATAGAAAGAAATTAATTGGCCAACTAATATATATACAAAAAATTAGCCGGGCATGGTGGCACATGCCTGTAGTCCCAGCTACTTGGGAGGCTGAGGCAGAAGGATTGCTTGAGCCCAGGAGTTTGAGGTTGCTGTGAGCTAGGCTGACGCCACGGCACTCTAGCCTGGGCAACAGAGTGAGACTCTGTCTCAAAAAAAATAAAAAAAAAGAAATATTCAGTATCAAGTGTTGTGCCATGTGCAGTGGCTATAGCTGTGAACAAGACACAGCCCTTGGTCTGGAGGAGTTCCCAGCCTCCAGGGTGACAGCCACCCACCGGTAGCTCCATTTCAGCATCCTCAGGAAAATGCATTTAAAACCCACTGGAAGTAGGAGCCAGGATGCCGTCTCTTTTCCTCCCGTAAGAGTTCCCAGGCCTAGTCCCAGCCCACCCCAGCAACATGGAGACCTGTGGCCCCCGCATGACTGTGACCCCGACCATCACCCTGTGGCTTGCTCACTTCTAACTGACAGGAGATCGTGGGGTTGCAGCTGATTGTGGCGCTTAGTTAAGATCGTGGAGCTGAAAGAGTTTGGAAGTTCTGGCCCAAGATTTGTTTTTCTCGGCAGCCCGTGCTGAGAGCCGCCCGGACTCAGCCCCTGCCTGGAGGGCACGGTCTCAGGAAAGGCAGCCAGTGGGCTCTGGGGGACTTCCTCGCCAGAGGAGCCAGTGTTTTTGTTTGTTTTTTTTTTGTTTGTTTGTTTGTTTCTGAGACAGAGTCTCGCTCTTTTGTCCGGGCTAGCGTGCCACGCCTGGGCTCAAGCAATCCTCCTGCCTCAGCCTCCCCAGTAGCTGGGACTACAGGCACATGCCACTGTGCCTGGCTAATTTTTCTATTTTTGGTAGAGACAGGGTCTTACTCTTGCTCAGGCTGGTCTCGAACTCCGAACCTCAAGCGATCCTCCCACCTCGGCCTCCCAGAGTGCTAGGATTACAGGCGTGAGCCACCGTGCCCGGCCAGAGCCAGCGTTTAAGATGGTTTGAAGGACAGAGGAGTTCGCTGAGGAGGAGGAGGAGGAAGGGGCATTCAGGTCCTGGGAACAGTGTGACCTTTCAAGGAATCTGCACGCAGGCTGGCGGTTCAGCAGAGGGTCTGTGGGAGGGAACTGGAAGCCAGAGGATTTGCAGCGTGGGAGGGCCTTGAATGCCGCACTGAAATGGCTGGCCATTGCTCTCCAGCAGAACGCTGCAGCCCCAATGTAGGGAAACCACTGTGAGGACAGTGACACAGCTCTGCCCCTTGCACCTTCAGCCAAGGCCAAGTGGTTGTTAGCAGTGATTTTCTCTACAGTTTTCATCAACCCAAGGAATTAAGGATTAAATTCTACCATGAATGAATTAACTATTTCTTTTCCTTCTGATTTTTACACATGCATACTCCAGGATGTCCCTCACACTGGGGTACTTCATTCATTCATTCGTTTCCTCATTCATTTAACATGCATTATGGGAGCTGCCCCGAGTACAGCACCAGGCACTCAGGCTCTGGGCCGGGGTGCGGTGCCCAGGGCTCGGCCGGCCCCTCCCTGGCACGGCAGTGGGGAAGCAAGCTCAGCACTGGGCCCCTTTCTCCCCGGGGTCCCAACTCCAGCATGCATCAGGGTGCTGAGTGAGGAAGGACACAGGGAGGAGAGTCACTGTGTGACCTTGGGCAGCCCCCTCTCATTCTGGGTTCAGCCTTCACCTCGCAGGCAAGCGGGGCTGGGCTCGGTGAGCCCCGAGGGGCTTTTATTTCTGCGGGGGTCTCTGGCCCAGAAGTGGCCTCTGGATTGCAGGACTGGCTTCCTGCTCAGCCCCAGGCGTGGCCAGGAGACCCGTTGCCCTCAGCGGTGTTGGGGGTGTCTCCTGCCCATTTATTTCCTTCCCAGCAGTGCTCATGGAGATGAGCCTAGGAGAGCGGGAGGAGCAGGACGGGCAGGGGCCAGGCCTCTTCTCTCTGCCAGGCACTTTGCTGGGGCCTCATGGTGTTGCCGACAGCGTTGGCAGGGACTTCTGTTCAGTACTTCCTGGGCGTCCTGCTGTCTGCTAGACACCCCGCAGGCAGCACCTCTTCTAAGCCACAGGTCAGCCTCGTGGCACAGCTGTTGCCTTTTGCCAACAGGATTGAGGTCAGTCAATGACTCGTACAAGGCCACACAGCTGCTACAGGTCAGAGGGAGAGCGAGATCTGCCTGCCCCTCAAGGGTTTGCTTTTTGCACTGTGTCTCCAGGACAAAAAGGAACATTTATTGAGCACCTTCGAGAACAGGCTCCGTGCTGGGAGCCCTGCGTATATTAACAACAACACACGCTGTTCCCTGCGCACTGGCGCGGGTCGGGGCCCAGCAGCCCGCTGTGCAATGGACGCGTGTCGTTTCTGGGGCACGGGAGGTTTCCACGTCTCAGATGCCCAGAGTCCTATTGTTAGATTCGTATCCTTCCCGTGAAGTCCCTGGGGACTGCACCCCCGGGTGGCAAAGTCCAGTGGGTGTGCCCTGGCCCGGCGCTTGTCCTGCTTTCTGGGAGAGCCGGGGGCGGGAGGGGGGGGTCCTGGAGCCTGCTCTCCAGGAGCACGACTGCAGCAGCCACATGGGCCTTGGAGCCCATCTAGCCCAGCTCACAGGTAGGGAAACTGAGGTCAGGAAGAGGGGCAGCTTGCTCCAGCTGTCTGGCTGGCAGGGGCAGAGCAGCTCGGGGCTCCTTCCCTTGCACAGCAGAGTCTCTGGCTGGTGGCTAGGAGGGTGACGTCCCACGCTGGCAGGGGCCCCTTTCCTAGAGCCTGGCAGCTGCAGACCTGCACACCCTTCAAAGGTGGCACCTCTGGTCGTAGCACGCAGCCTGGCCAAGGCATCACACCCGGCACTGGGTGCCGTGGGTGGGAGCAAGGCCGGGCCCCACACACGCCAGCACAACCTGGGGAAGTCCAGGGGCCCAGCAGCACCACCCAGACGAAGTCCAGAGAGTCTGGGAGGAGGGGTGGGCCGACAGGTGCAGGCTGGCGGGCTCGCTCTCTGGAGCTCAGGTGGCAGGAACAGGAGCTGTGTTCCAGGTCCCGTCTCGCTCGTGCCGGGTGCTGGAGAGAGTGGCCAGGACCCGGAGCACCAGGTCCTGCCCTGGGCAGCAGCTCCTGTGCGGCCCCAGCGGGTACGGGCTCGGGCGTGAGTGGGCACATGGCCATCGGGCTGCCAGTTCCTCTTTATTAGGGGATGGGGAGTGCGGGTTCCACGGCCCGTGCTGCCCATGCCCTACCTTCCTTATGCCTCAGAACGCACTGGAGGATAAAGCTCCATTTTTGTCTCTCTCTTTTTTTGTATGTCTTTTATTTTTAATTTTCTAAACTTTTTTTTTCATTTTTTAAATTTCTTTAACAAAAATAATTGGATCTAAAAACTCCATTTTTGAAGGAAAAAAATAGAGGCTGAGAGGTCCCCACGCCTTGCCCAAGGTTGCGGCGCTGGCGAGTGGCAGAGCTAGGTCGCCGCCCAGAGCCCGAGGTCCCTCTCTTCCCGCCTGGGCAAGGGCTCGGCGCACAGCGCAGCGGGAGATGGAGCCAGAGAAGAGGCAGAGGCCTGACCGCAGCCGTGGGCTGGGTGACAGAGTCAGAGGGTGTCCCCAGGGCAAAGGTTTTCGGTTTGGGTGTCAGGATGGACCCGTTGGGGGCCGTGTGGTGGCCAGGAGAGGGGAGAGTTCGAAGGCCCCGGCCGCCTCCTGACAGCGCTGTGCCTGTTCTCGCCCGCAGAGCCCCGGGCAGTGGTCACAAGAGGCCGGAGAGGCAGTCGTCCATCTCCTACGACTACTCGGAGGAGGAGCTGATGGCGAGCATCGAGCGCGAGTACTGCCGCTGAGGCCGCGTGCCCGCCCGCCCCCACGTGTGGCTGCTCCTGTGTCCTTCACAGCCCACCCTGTCACATTCCACTCAGACGGCGCTCGCGTGGCCGCTGCGGGCGGCCGGGCAGAAGGGTGTGCAGGTCCGCAGCTGTCCCCCCATGTCCCCAGAGGATGCTGGTCCGGCCAGGGAATGTCGTTGAAATGCAGGTCCCAGGCCCGGCCCACGCTGCCGGAGCCCCTGCTGCCCCGTGAAGAGCGAGGATTCGAGCCTAAGCTTTAGGCCTCTGGCGCTTCCTCTCGGCACTGGAGCTGCTCCGGGCCTCAGCTGCCCTCCTGGGCTGGGTGACACAGACCCCAGTGCTGGTCCTGGCCTTGCATTAACTAGCAGTGGGATGCAGAGCTCCTCACTTCCCCCTCTGAGCCTCACTTTCCCTATCTGGAAGATGAGCCCTGGAGGCTCTTTGAGGCCCTCCCCAGCTCTGACAATCTGGGCTAACACACTTCCAGGCTGTCACTGTCCTTCCCCCATGGCCCTGGGGCGCAGCGCTGCCTTCCCTGCTCGGCGTGAGCACCCAGGCTCTACCTGGAAGGGTCTGTAAGCCCCCGCTGGCTACTTCTCCCCCCACGGTCAGCCCGACTAGTGCCCGTGGGACTCCGTAATGCTCTCCCTGCCTGGGTGGAAGGTACAAATCACAGCAGCGAGGCCCGAGAGCCTTCTTAGCAAGTTGCCGGTTGTCAGAGGAGAAAACTGACTTGCCAGGGGCGCCCTGGGAGTACGAGGCGGAGCCCCTGCTGGAGGGGGCCTTGGCTGCGGCGGCAGGGCCTGGCCAGGTGTGGCGTGCCAGGGGAGGCGCGGTGGAGCACAGCTGGCGGGCAGCAGCCTCGGGGAGGCCGGGAGGCAGGCTCCTCCCGAGCAGCTGGCCAGGGCCGCAGTCCAAAGGGGGACCGGGAAACAATGGCGGCTTCTGCTGACGCCAGAACAGGTCTCTGCTTACCTCGCCCTTACCTGACGAAACGGCGGCCTCCCCAGAGACACCCGTGGTTTCCTGAGAAGAGCTCCAGCCCACGTGTCCTCAGAACACCGCATCATGGGAACTGGCAGACAGCTGCTTGGCACTGTCCCCAGACCCGCAGGCCCGCGCGTCGTCCGCAGACGGGGTTCCCGTGAACTCTAGCCGAGGGAGTGCCCCTGGCCAGCTACGGGACTGCGGGGGCTGGCTCGAACCTCCCCTAAGCAGGGCTGTTTCTCACCTAAGCCCAAACCGTTTCTTTTGATATGAAGATGAAAGACGTTACTATTTTAATAACATAAATACTTCTTTTGAAATAAGAGTTGAAATTTTATTTCTTGCCACCTGATGGACCAGGCTTTGAATTTAATGGTGTGAATGTTTACAGTTTTACCTCATTGTTTTGTTAGAACAGAACACGCTCAGCTGGCTTCCAAGAAAAAGATGATACCTCTGCATTTTCCGGTGGAAAAACCCATAAAACCCTTAATGAGATCAAAGTGTTAGGGAAAAACAATCCTGAAGTAGTTGCAGTCTCTTGTCAATGGCAAAGTGAAAGCACTTCATCAAAGCTAAGACGGCACAGCGGTTTTTCTCAGGTTTTTTTTTTTTTAAATTTCCCAAATGCAGGAAAAGTGTCATCTGAACAGCAGCTGGCCAAGGGAAGGCCCCCTGCCCCTTGGGGGGGCTGGGCTGGAGGCAGCAGGGATGGGCGTCCTGCAGCCGTGGGCCTGGGAGGGCCCCCTGCCCAGCAGTGTGCTGAGCACCTACTGTGTGCCGAGCACCTACTGTGTGCCATCAGGCTTCTTCCTGGTCCCTGATGTGGCCTAAGAGGCCGAGCCTCCTGCCCTAGAGCTGAGTGTGGCACCTGCTCACCGAGGGTAGGGATGTGGCTGAAATAGAGGCAGAAAGAAAGCATCTCAGAATCGAAAATGATGTTGCATGTTATTGTCTGGAAAAGTCTTAAAGCGACCACAAACGTGCCTCCAATTTTGTAGACTTGAGAGTTCCTTTGAGATGCTACAGAGGCCTGGGAAGTGAGAAAACACGCCCCGGCCCAGCTCCCAGAAGTGCCGTGTGTTTTCTTGGGGAAGAAGTGCAGCCGCGCCACTGCCCTCCTCCTGGCACGGGGCGTCCCCAGCCTCTCCTCTCCTCCCTCCTGGCCTTTCCCACTTCCACTCTTGGCCCAGGCCCCTGCTTCTCACTGTGAGACGACCCTTCTAAACACTCTCCGTTGCCATCCAAAGTCTTAGAGACGCTTCTTCCATGGAACGCTGCGCCGGTTCCCACGTTGCCTGGGCACCTGCCGCCGGCAGTCCGACCTTGGCTGCAGGCCAGGGCTCGTGGGTCAGTGGGGCGCCTGTTCCCAGGAGCAGGTACAGGTGACGCTGGAGTGTAGGACTGTCAAGGAGGTGCAGACAGGCACCCCACGGAAGATCACACCTGAGGGCTTTTCTTCTTTTTCTTTTCCGGCAATCATTAGGCAGGAGAAAAGTCGCACTTGCCATCAAGAGGATAAATCACATTTCAGGCTCTAGGAGGTGTGGTGACAGTCTGGAACCCCCGGGAAAAAAGCAGACCTTAAGAGGTGGGCGGGGCTCTGTTTTCTGGCGTGATGAAACCCTTTAGTTTCAAGAGTTGGGAAGGAGAAACTGCCTTCTCTTTAGAGTGTGCATCGCTGGGAAAGAAGGTGGCACTTGAAGTCCACAAGAGGTGGATGACGTCTGGCCAGCACCCCGCGTGGCCGGGGCCTTGGGATGTGGCTACCCCAGAGGCTGGGAGGGCTGGCCCTGAAAGCTAAGTCTCCAGGAACCCAGGTAAAGGAGTGCTGAGGGGACCAGGCTGTCCTGTGATTCTGGCCTCCAGATGGGTCACGCCATGCGGCAACGAGACACACAGTGGCAGCTTAGGCATCACAGCGCAGTCCCTGGGGAAGTCGAAAGGCCCCTAGGCCCCCAGAGGTCTAGGATAATTTGTGGGAAGGGAAGAAACTGAAGAGGGAGGGACAAGCATTGTTTCAGTGTTCAGCCTGTCCCACGTAGGCCAGTGGGTGCCCCACGCGTTGACTTCTTTGCTGCCGTGGCCCTGCCCGTGGCACCTGGAAGGCATCTGACAACACAGGAGTATTCTAAGGCCACTCTGATGTGTCCATTCCCTGCGACGGCTGCCCTTCCAGGAGCCCGGGTTCCTTTTAGTAGAGAACAACCGAGACTTTCTTCTACACAGAAAATAAAAGTGCCTGACACCGAGACAGGCCTGGACCAGAGGTCGTCTCTGTTTGGTCCTCGTTTTATGAATAAGGACACTAAAGCCTTAGGAGGGCAAAATCCGTTTCTCAGCAAGCGCAGCCGGACGCGAGGACTCTGCACCGGGCCTCGCTCCAAAGCAAAGCTCCCGCTGTTGAGGGGCCTCCGGGGGGAGAAGGCCACTCCCTCGTCCACGCCGCCCTGCCCGCGGCTGCTGCCCCGTGGCACGTGTGTGCCGGGAAGGCCGGGGCTGCCACCTCGTCTCCGCCTTCTCCTCCTTCCCACCCAGACGTCACCGCCTGTGCCTCTCAGAACCTAGTCCTTACCGTCCTTCCGTCCCTTGTCCTCCCCTGGGCTCTCCCCTCCTACCTGACCTGCCTGGCCGCGCTGCGCCAGTCTGGCAGAGTGGCCTGGCCAAAGCAGTTTCCGTCATGCCACACGCAGGCGGGTCCACCTCCAAAGGCCCCGACGTCCTGGCCTTGGGGCCACAGACAAGTCCCAATGAAGGGCTCCCACCCTGTCCTCAGGGAACTCTGTCTACGGGGAGATAGATAGTACTCAGACAGGTGTGCTCACCTGTGAGGGTGCGGTGACAGATGTCTGGGCTGTCTGGCATGGAGAGGTGGCCGGGTGTTGGGAATTCAGGGAAGAAGGAAGAGGGACAAAGGCCCGAGGGTTGAACGGCGCATGTCCGCATCCCTCCCAAGTGCACACCAGAGTTCAGGTGAGTGTGGTGGGGGTGGGGCTGCTTCATCACTCCTGCCCCGGGAGACCCTCGGCTCGGCTCACTGGCCCTTTGCGAGGGACTCAGAGTGACCTCCCCAGCTGTCCCCCTCCACCTCGCTGGGCCCCCACTGCCTGGCGTGTACGTGACATCTTTGTTCTGCATCCTGCTGTTCTGGTCCTAGGCTTTGGAAACCCTTTCTTTGACCTTGAAGGCACAGTTGTCCCCAGACTTATCCATCGGCACAGGCAGATCAGCCACTCGCTGCTCAGTGCTCCCCGGTCCTCTCTCCACCTCTATGGTCTGCTTGGTGCTCTGTGCATCACATTTTCCCGTGTCTCCCCCACACGGTTATGGGCTCTTTGGGGGCAAGAACTGGGACAATTCATCTTTGGGTTTCATGAAATACTTGTTGGGTGGCTGGCTGGCTGACTGGCTGGGTGGATGTGATATCCCTGTCATGGAAGAGCTTACATATATTTTAGCAGGTAAATGAGATTTGCAATGAACTAAGGTCAGTATATCCCGGCATGTTCTTAGCAGGGGTCAGAATCTCTGGTCTTGGAGGAATGCAGAGGGGCCCTGGGCAAGCTCCCCAGAGGCGGCTGCAGCAGAGTCCGGCACAGGGGACACTGGCACTCGGCTTCCGCCGCTCTGCACTGTTGGCCCGCTGTGCACGCGCAGCTCCTCTTCCCAAGCACCTGGCTGTGCTGCCTTGTTTCCTCTCCATCGTCTTTGTTTGTTGGCCAATTTTGAGCTCGTGTCTTAGGAGGAAAGGCAAGAGGACGGTGAGAGTGAACCTCGGAGACTTAGAGGGTCGGTGTCTCGTATCCCTGGGGTGGGCCAGGCTCACTCCCAGGATGGGGCCCAACTGTTAGGAAAATGTCTCAAGTTCCTCATTTTAAAAATCCCTGAACAAAGAGGCAGGTTGAAAGTAAAGGAACAGTGATGTCTTGGCCAGAAAGCAGTTGAGAACCTTGGTGACAACAGAGGGAGAATAGCAGATACAGAGTCCTAAAGCTGCGGGTAACAGGCTTATGGCCACCACCCACAGGGGGAACCAGAGAGACTCTCAGGCGAAATGCTGCGTGTGAAGGCCACTGTTCCGTACTAAACCGTGACATGGCTGCACACACATGCGTGGGTGACAAGATCGCACCTCTGGGTCTTCTCCACCTCCACCTACCAGATAGGCGTCTCTGGAAGGCAGGGGCCTTTGTGTTAACCACACGACTGCAACCGTCCCCATGTGGATGCAGATTGCTCCTTCCTGGAACCCCTAGGGAGCCCCCCGCAGAAGGCCCGCTCACTGCCCCCCACAGGCTGTTTGCAGAGGAGCTCGGGGACGAGAAGCCAACGCTGAACTCACCCCGACATGGACAGCCGAGCACCGGGCTTACGGAGTCCAGAGCAAGGAGCGGCTTCCATTCAAACACGTGCTCGGCACACACTGAGACCGGGCACTGGGCTGGCCAAGGGACATCGCAGCGGGAAGATGACAGTTCTTGCCCTTATGGTGATCATATTCTGGAGCATTTACTGAACTTATGTGATGGATTCCACTAAACTCCAGCACAAATCTTCCTTTTACTCCCGTGTGGTCAGCATTATAAGCCCAAGTTTGCAAAGCTAGGAAGTAGATGAATCTGGATTCAGTTAGGTCTTTTTCTGTTCCAAGTCTAACAGTCCTTCCAGGACCTCACCGGCAACTCTTAGAGCTTTAGGGCATATTTGAGACGGTGCTAAAGGTGGAAAGAGAGTAGGCTGGGGAGCAGGTGAGAGTTGAGATGCAGGGCCTGTAGGTTTGGGGTGTGTTGCTGCTAGTGGATACAACACTGGCCCAGTAGGCCCCTTTAGTGCCAGCAACAGGTTGTGGGTGCTGGGGCCCCTCAGCAGAGGGGACAGTGGCAAGCCCAGCAGGAGTGGGCTTCTGCCTGAAGGCAGCTCCCTTGCCCGAGGGCAACTCCTCCCCTGGGGCAGCCCTATCCAGTGAGGAAGGCTTCACTCCTTGTCCCAGCCTGGGACCCCTCCGCAGGGCCCTCCCAGCGCCAAGCTCCTGTGGGGTCCAGCTGTGGCACTGGCTTTGCAGTTCACTTTCTTCCTGGGCCCAATCCTCTTCCC
Source organism: Mirza zaza (assembly GCA_008750895.1). Classification (NCBI taxonomy): domain Eukaryota; kingdom Metazoa; phylum Chordata; class Mammalia; order Primates; family Cheirogaleidae; genus Mirza; species Mirza zaza. The sequence goes on from VSMD01014964.1 coordinate 29,949, forward strand.
TCACTCCCTCCCAGGTGGTGTTCCTGGGGGTTTCATCCAGTAACTGTCCTGCAGGCAGGTCTGTCTCGAAGGTCATTCTAGTGAAACTGACCCAAGACACAGTGCCATTGTCACCACCCGAGAGAAGAGCTGCTGGGTGGAGTGGAAAGAGTGAAGTGGTGCAGGCGGCTTTCTGCAGCAGCAGGTTAGCTAAGGGCGTGCAGGCTGCTGTGGGGACTTCAGCTTTCACCTGGAGAGAGATGGGAGCCCCTGGAGGGTTTTAGGCAGAGCCATATGACTCGACGTTTCTAAAGCACTTCTTGTGGCTGCGGAGCAGACTGAAGGGGTCCAGACAGAAGCAGGGAGGCTAGCAATGATCCAGGAGGTACAGTGGTGGCTTGGACCAGGTGACAACAGCAGATGTAGTAAGGAGTGGTCAGATGCAGGATATACAATTTTTTTTCTGACACAGGGTCTTGCTGTCACTGGACTAGAGTGCAGTGGCATTATCACAGCTCACTGCTACCTCAAACTCCTGGGCTCAAACAGTCCTGCCTCAGTCCCAGTTACTGCAGTCCCGAGTACCTGGGACTACAGGCATGCACTACCATGCCTGGCTGATCTTTCTGTTTTTTGTAGAGTCAGGGTCTCGCTCTTGCTCAGGCTGGTCTCAAGCAATTCTCCCAGAGTGCTAGGATTATAGGCGTGAGCCACCGTGCTCACTGGGTGTACTTATGGGGTACTCATGGGCCCTCTGGGTGTACTTATGTCACAAGAAGCAGTTCAATGACACAGGATGCAGTCTAGTTTGCAAATCGAGAAAGTTTTATATGATTCAAAGAAAGAAGTTATATTACACATACTCATTTAAATAAGTCAAAGTCTGTTACATAAAACATAATTACGAAACATTTAAAGTTTTATAATTGAAACTACTTAAAAGGCTCAAAGTCAAAAAAGATCAAGCAAAACTGCTCAGGCGATAAAGTGCACTGGGGACCCTCCTGCTCCCGCTGCTCCGCCAGCGCCCAGAGCCGCCGCGGACGCCCGAGCTGAAGCGGCAAGCGGGGGCTCTGGAGCTCAGGAGAGTGTTTCTCAGACAGGAACTGTTTCCCAACACAGTCAACAGACAAATGGGGTGGGGGTGGGGAATCGCTTACAGAAGGTATCTCCATATCTAGTCAGGAAATGGAAGTATAATTTAAAACCATTTTCAACATATCTATTCTGCAGAAACAACACCGCTCAGAGAATGACATTCTATGTGACAAGCAACTGAATACTCAAAGGCCTTGTATTATCCACCAAACACTAACAGGGCTAACATTACTTTGCATGTCATAATTAAGAAGAATATCCAAATTTGATGCCATTTATGGCATGCAGTCAAAATGTTTATGCTGATTTAACGTGAGTTGGAGAAAGGATGGGGGCAGATGAGCTACGTACAATTGCGGTTTTCCTGCAACTGTGCTACGTCTCATGACAACAGGACACACACCTATGGAAGCGTCCAAACATATGAAAACCTCCTAAGAATACATACATACATACATGTCAAATAACAGTTGATAGTAAAGGGCAACTTAATGGTATTAAGTAACATACAATGAACGATCAGGTGGGAGCCGTATCACACTAGAAAGACCTGAACACGAAACCTCATTTTATTCAATTATTCGATATTTCACCTTACCATCATTTTAAAGGTAAATGCCAATAACTAACAGGCCAAGACAAACTCTAAACACATACTGCACAATAAAAAAATATTCTCAGACTACCAAAGTAGTGCAACATTCTATGTAATCTTACATTTATTCTGTTGCCTGAACTTCTAATATTTAACAAAAATCAGTTTCAGTGGCTGCTTGGATGCAGGAGGCCACAGTCTCTTGTACATGTAGGACATGTGCTCACACAGCTTGCAAGTGGTGTCCACAGTCTATTTTCTAGGTAGAGTGTAAAAAACCTCACTCCAAGTAATTTTGTTTGATCAAAACAATTCCCTTTAAAGAAAATGAATGAAAGGGCAGCTGGGTAGTATTACTGCCACTCAGTGTAACTTGCATTTCCTATAGTTTTTAATGTTTAATAAAAAATCAGATCCTTGGAGCCATCTACCTGCACATGCACCTCACTTCAGATAACCTGTACTTTGGTAGAAAGTTCATCAACCAACACATACATGTCCTTTTTATCTAAGTTGTTGTTCTACCAACAATATAGTATGGATAAGGCCACATCAAAAGAAGACAATCGCCAAAGGGGATGGGTTTGAGTGTCTACCTTGTCTTTTTTGGCGTTTTAGGTACAAACACAGGAGATTGAATGCCTTGCTTTCAGCAGAGCAGTAACCCAAAAGACAGCATCACACATGGACACTCGATCCAGCATCAGCTCCTGCTCCTGGGATCTATCCAGGGGCTTAAGCTACCCTCTGGGGTACGTCCTTCACAAGTCCCACTATGGACATAGGTCACTACTTCAAGTCAACTGAAACTGTAGTTCCTTGGGTGACAGGAACGGTTGCCTGGAGTTTTCCTTGAAAATGTTATAAAGAAGTTGACTGCAAAATTTATTTTTCCCTTTTCTTTAATAGGCCCTTATTCAACCTGTTCTGATTTCAAAAAATTCTTAGATCTAAAAGGCCTGATAAAAAAACATGTGATTTTTTTTTGGCTGAATATTATGTCAAGTTTACTAAAGGCAGAGTCATATAAAACATTCGTATTAAACACTGAAAATAAGGTTGTAAAATCATCTATCTAGAAATTGGTGATGGGAGCACCAACAATATAAATATTCTTATAAAAAATAGTATAAAAATTAGTACCCTGTCTCATTTCTACAAAACATGAATAGAAAGGTTGTAAAAATCCAGATTTTGTAAACTTTATTGCCGAAATGTCTGCCTGAATGCTGGTGATTTAAATTACCAAATTTTCTTCCATTTCCTTAAAAAAAAATTCTCAAACTATAAAAGATATTGAACAGGGTCCCAACCAGAAAAGAAAAGTTAACATACTTTCATCAGAACCAACTCCCCAACTTTCCCCTACCCCTAAGAGCATTGTTTTTTGGAGAGGAACCCATCAGCTCCATTCCTGAAAAGAGGCTTTTCAAAAATCCCCTGGGCCACCCCTAGCCGGCCTTTAGGCAGAAGCCGGCATGGTCACAAGCGGGCTCCCGGGGCTCTCTGCAGAGGCAATTCTGTTCAGTTTGCCAACCTCTGCCTGCCAGCCCGGGATCTTCTTGGTAGTCATGTGGCGCCTGGCATGCTTTGTCAGGTGGTCGCTGCGCATGAAACGCCGGTCACACACCGGGCACGCAAACTTCTTTTCCCCTGTGTGAGTTCTGCGGTGGCGCGACAGTTCATCTGAGCGAGCAAATTTCTTATCACAGCCATCCCAGCTGCAGCTGAAAGGCTTCTCCCCTAAGAGGTGAGAAAACATGCATTAAACATTCAGTATGAACCTTATTGGACAGGTTAGTTCATGTCATTTCAATATTTTGTACACCAAAATCTCAGAAGAAGAAAATAGTATCCTATTATTTTGGTATTGTGTGATTCAGAAGTCAAGAAATCCTCCAAGATGAATTTTTCTGCCACACCTAAAACATAATATGTCAGGGCCCAAACTAATCTTTCACAAGATGATATAAAGTACCCCGTCCTGTGTCTTCCTGGAGTTACAAGGTATGCAAGGGAGCCCCCACCAGGAGCCACGCCCCCCAACAGAACCCTCTGGGGCTTTCCCAGCCAGCAGCAGAGCATCTTTTCCTGCCACCTGAAGCGCTTCTCTTTCTCAGGTTATGACATTCACATGCCACGTGTGACCACTGATTTGTAAAACGCTATGTGTTGTTACGTGGCCTGTCTTTCCAAGGATTTATGACTTGTCCAGCTCAGCCACCACTGTCAGCAAAGCCCTTGGCACAGCACTTCATATAGCAGGTGGCAAACAGTTTAAGAGACCAACCAAACATATGCGATTTTTCAGAGTTGAATTAACAAGGAGATTCAGCACCACAATGGTCTTTCACAAACCATTTTAAGCAGCAGGGCCTTGAAACTTCATGATTTCAAATACCCCGTGGTATAAGCATGAGGTGCCCTACCTGTTCCCAGGTCTTGCCGTCAGGCTGGCAGCATACCAGGATGTCCGAGTGTTGCACAGACTAACAGCCCTTTGGCACAGAATATATTAATATAAAGTTCCCTACTTGTTTGCAACCTAACAAAAATGTAGCATCCACTCACTCTACCTTATTCCAATTTAAATATTTTTCAGGTTGGTACGAATATATAAAAAGTGATCTTATCCAAGGTAATCTTACCCAAAGTTTCTATTAATCATGAAAATACCAACTGAGTTTACAAAATGGAACAAGGGTATTCTTCAGAACCTTTATGGTTATTTAAATTTTGATTTTTTAATTTTTAGATACGGGGTCTCCCCTCTGTTGTCCAGGCTGGAGTGCAGTGATGAGATCATAGCTCACAGCAGCCTCTAACTCTGGGGCTCAAGTGATACTCCCACCTCAGCTTCCTGAGTAGCTATCCAGGCTTATGGTTATTTAAATTGAAGTACTCAGGGCACTATGGAAGGAACTTGTTTGGATCACCACATCTTATGCCATTTTATCAGTACTTCTACCCAAGAAGGCAAACTGAACAAACAGAACCTCATTCAGTCACCTTCCAACTCTGGAAGCTGTACTGTGCTGTGATTTGAAGTTTACCTAGGTAGTCTCAGAGAAGAGTAGCACTTACGCCCATGAGAGTGCCAAGCAAGTCACAGCCCCCATGCCCACCCCACACTAGCCATCATTACTAGTGTCAGGCCTCAGGAAGAGATTCAGGTGAGATAAGACGAGTATATAAGTGAGTAAAATGCAAAGGAAGAATTTGGTGAGATATACAGTAAACGACTAGGGTCACAGAAGGAAAGAAGATCAGGAAACATTCTAAGAAATGATTCTGAGAAGGCCCTTGGAAGGTTCCAGCAAGCAGAGATGGGCAGAGGGCTGACGGTGAAGGGCAGACATGGAACCTGGGAGAGGCTGTTTTTGCATAGGCAGAGAGGCAAATAGGTTTGGAACATTATTCCCAAAGCAAACAGCCACTCTGTGGCGTGAAGAAATAGTAGAGTTCTTCTTAGAAGGTCTGAATACCAGGCTGCATTTCATTCTGCACACGCGGCTACCATGATCAGAGCTTTCCTATGCTAAGTACTAAGTGGCAACCACCCTGTTAATGTGCTTATATGGGGACTGGGCGCAGTGGCTCACAACTATCATCCCAGCACTCTGGGAGGCTGAGGCAGGCAGATTGTTTGAGCTCAGGAGTTCGAGACCAACCTGAGCAAGAGTGAGACCCCGCCTCTACTAAAAATAGAAAGAAATCCATTGGCCGACTAAAAATATATAGAAAAAATTAGCCAGGGATGGTGGCGCATGCCTGTAGTCCCAGCTACTTGGGAGGTTGAGGCAGGAGGATTGCTTGAGCCCAGGAGTTTGAGGTTGCTGTGAGCTAGGCTGATGCCACAGCACTCTAGCCTGGGCAAAGAGAGAGACTGTGTCTCAAAAAAAAAAAAAGTGCTTATATGTAATGCATGTGTGAATTTCCAAAAAGCGAGTTTAACAAACATACAACTTAACCATAGAAGACCCTTAAAAAAACCAAACAACAGAACACTAACTCACTGAACAAAAGCTCCACAGAACATCTGAGAAATGCTACCCTCATCTACTGGAGTGATTCTCTTCCAGGCACCACCCAGACTGCTGCTAGATAACATGGTAGCTGCTGGCCCACCCCATGGAGCTATTTATAATAAATGTAAACTTTAATTCATGTAAAATTTGGTTCCTCAGTCACACTAGCCACATTTCAAGTGCATGTGGCCAGTGCCTACCCTAATGAATAATGAACATTTCCACTGTCACAGAAAATTCTATTGGACAAAGCTGATTAGATAATAGGTCAGTAGATCACTAGTTTCTGCTGTGATTTACTGTACATTAAAAACTATATATTCTCAAAAGAAACAACATTCATTTAAAATATTGTAGAATTTGAACTTTCATGTAGTATAGACAAGCCTTTCCCCCACAGTAAACATTAAGTCACACTGGTAAGACACATTTAGTGAATGTGAATGCAAAGCATGAGATGTCTACTGAAATGGGAACAGTAAATTTGAGTCACCCTAAAAGCTATCAAAGGACCTCGATCACGGATCTATACCACATTTTATCCCCAGGGTGAGCAGCTGGCCACTCTGTTGGCTGTGCTAGTGATAACCCAACCCCTACAAGATCATGAGGGCTTTTCAGAACCAAAGAAAAAGCACACTTCTACCTTCTCCAGTGGTCCTCACACTTCCCTCCCACCCAAAGGCTCAAAGTGTGCTGCCTAACCACAGGGTCTCACCTGCCCAATCCCCAACCTTGCCCTAGTACTTACGTACCTGTGTGAGTACGAAGATGAGCTTTGAGGTGGGAACTTTTGAAGTAGGTCTTCCGACAGCCTGGGAAGTTGCAAACATAGTTCCTCCTTCGGGAAAAGTCTACCTGAGGGGCACAATTTTGGCTGGACGCAATGAACACTGGAGCAGGGGCAAGGGGCAACAACTTGGTATTCCCAATAGTCATGACGCTGGCAGAGCACGTGGCAGGCTGGGGGACCCCTCCCGAGGGCAGAACCAGCATGACAGCTCCCTGAGGCACAGGCGGTCCCACCAGCACAGGTGGAGGTACCGGAGCAGTCTGGGGTAGGATGGGTTTGACAGTCCCAGCAGACAACTGGGGAGGGGGTTTCAGAAAAGCTGATAATGTCCCACTTTGTCCAGTCACAGGGATCATTTGGCAAAGGACAGGGTGACTGGGGACGGGGACAGAGATCAGAGGAGTGGTTTTCCTTGGCAAGTCATTTTCACAATTCTTTGGTGAGCAGGTCTGAACTGCAATGGGCCCCCCTGACTCTTGGCCTTTGTCAGCGGAGAGCAGGCCCCCAGACTTGCGCAAGCAAGGCTGACAGGACACCAGGTTAGTGCTGAGTAAACTGTCTGGGAGGCCCGAGTCCTGCAAAGCTTCAAAATGTCCCAGAAACCGTGCTTCTCTTTCTCTGTTGTCAGAAAGTTGTCGTTCTGGAGTCTGGATAGCAGGAAAGTGGACAGGAACAGGACTCTCCCCAGTGTGGCGGATCACACTGGTCACCACGGCCCTGCAGGGGGGGCCAGGGGCTGGCTCTGATGGCTGTGGCTTCAAACCTGGCAAGCCCCTCTCCACCCTGCTGCTCACCACTCTGGCTGGCACAGCAGAGGATGGGGAGATGGCCATGACTCTGCGTGCTTTGGAATCAGTTGCGTGGGAAGGAACAGGTAACCCCGTTGATGGTTCCATGAGATCAGGGCTCTGAGGAGGTGTTATACACTTAAAAACAAAAGTACCATGTGAAAATGTCATTTTGGTTAAATTTTAAAAGAGACTTAATTGATCACGTTGCCCCCAACACCTTTAAACAGAAACATCTAGAGGAGACTGGTCTAAGCCTGCTCTTAAAACCTCAGCAGGTTTCACGGCTGTACAAGGCAACTCGCTTTCTCAGCTTCTCCCCATGGCACTGAGCCCTCTCAAACCTGCAGAAGATCCCAACGCTGCAGAATTCAGTGGGGCTCCCAGCAGCCAGGCCCACACGTCTACCACCCTGTCCGCCACCCACAGTGCCTTCTGACCCCTCCCGAGATCTGCCTTCTACACTCTTCTTCCAGTGCGAGCCTCCAGCCCAGGACATCGCATCACAGTTTTCACTATTAGCAACCTCCAGCTCTCAAATTCTCCAAGCTGAGAAGCAATTTCTCTAAGTACTTTGATAGCTGTAGCAAGTTAAAAGACAAAAATATAGAGATTTACAGCACCCAACTCACAGAAGTTGGCTGCCACAGGAAGGCAGAGGTGCCACCCAAGTAAGGCTGTCTGATGTCAAAGCACATGCTTTCTCCAGCTGCCACCCACGCACCATGATCCTAGACTGAGACGGGGTCGTAGGGAGAATGTCAGCCCCAATCCAGGATTCCCCAGGAAAACAAGTAAATTTCACTTTCTCCATCAATCTGTAGGTTTCATCCTATGGACGCTAACTACATAGCTAGCAAGCTACGAAAAGAGTACATTTTCAAGAGATGAAGAGGGAGTTTTTACCCCTTCCGACCCACACAAAGGGGGGGCTGCAACTTATTTACTAGCATCCCAGACAATCTTCCCATGAGTCCCTGAAGAACTCTGTGAGGAACACATTTATTTAAGCTACCCTAGTTATTTCACAGAAATGCCCCTCTGTTCCCACTTCCTCTTACCAGAGTCGATAAAGAATGGAAGTCCTTTGGTAGCTCCGGTGCAGATGCATCCATATGCACAGTGGTGGTGACGTCCCCAGAGTCAGAGACAGGTGTGAGGGGTCTTATCTTTAATAGGTCACCTTTTTGGGATCTTTGACCCCAGGAGCTCATACAAACAAGAGCCTCAACAGCTTCGATGTCTGTCTGCTCTAAGATGCTGCACGTAGACCTTTCACTGTCATGCCGCTTCCTCTCCAGGATTGACTCACATATGTCCATGATGTCAACCTAAAGGCAACACAATGGCTTCTCAGTGCAGGGGAAAAACAGGAAAGGTAACCCTCAATGGGTATGTGAATACGCACACCAGAAGCCTATATTATGCACGTAATGCACGTGCAATATTCCACATGCAGCAGCTCTGTGTGCTAGTAAATGCTGTTAAGGGAACACTCATGACAATTTTGCTTTGAAGCCAACACTATGAAGACTTAACTTAGCTGGCAAGCAGTTTCCACCAAAACCCTGACTCTTAAAAAAGGTTACTGAGTTCATGTTTTTCTTGAATAAATGATTAGTAAGACTTTAACCCAAGAGATCTAAGCCCAAGTGGCCCCTGTGAAACTGCAGCACAGGAAGGATGAACTGATACTGAGGCCATCTAACAGGTCTGCCCATGAGTAAGGCCCTCTGACGATGGCTGAGTTGGCAAAGCCACCAGAGTAGTGTCCCTACAGAGGCCTTTTTAGACACTCTCTGGGGCATTCACCCTGGCCTTTTAAGCCAAGGTATTCCGTCGGTAGCACTGCCCAGCGGCTGAACTCCATGGGCTCCTGCAGGTAGACCCCATGGCGATTTAGCCTGTTTCCTTAACAGATTCAGCAACACTGTCACTTGTTACTGCCCCAAGGATGGTAGAGGATGAGAGGAAGTGTAAGCGATCTGCCACAACCCAGGAGCGGAATCGCTTCCCGGTGTATGGCACCATCTCTTTTTAAGTGGGAGGAGAAAAGCGAATGGAATAAACTGATTCCTTCCAAAAGAAAGTCTGCAAAGACACACATTCCACTCAATTTGCCTAAGCACCAAAACTTCCTGTCTGCCCGTGTTCCCCACAGACCAAATGAGCAAAGGAAAGGCCTTTACAGATGCCACTGCGCCCGGCTTCTGTGAAGTCACAACGTGGGCCGCCCGGCGTCGCCTCCGGGACGGGAGCGAGCAGCCCGCGCGGCGAAGGCCCTGCCACGCCCGCCGGACGCCGCTCAGGCCCCCGGCTGCCCGCACACCACGGCCGCCGGGCTCGGCCCAGGTCCACGCGGCCGCCTCCCCGCAACCCGCAGGTCCAGGCGCGCAGGGCCGCCGCCGCCCGCGTGCCGCGTTCCCGCCCCTGTCATCCGCCCGCCCGGCGGCCCGCCTTCCCGCCCCCTCGGGCTCGCCCCGCCCCGCCCCGCCACCCGCGTGCCGCGTTCCCGCCAGCCGCGCCCCCGCCTAACGGCCGCCCTCCGCGCTGGACCGGGGTGACGTCATGGCTGGAAATAGCCCGCGGCCGGCGGGGCGGGGCGGGGCGGCCGCCGGAGCGCGAGACAAAGCTGCGCCTCCGACGGCGCGGGGCACACGCCCCCTCCCCGCCCCGGCCCGGCCCCGCGCGGCCGCCGCCCCGCCCGGCCCCGCAGCCCGCCCCGGGCCCCTACTCCCGCGGCCGCGGCAAGACCCGCACACCGCCCGCCCACGCCGGCCCCGCACCGCGGCGCGCCCCTCGCCTCGCCTCGCCCCTCGCGCAGGCGGCGCCGCCCGCGCCAGCCCCCTCACTCACCGCGCGCGCGTCGCCCGGGCCCGCAGAGCCCGGCGCGTGCATCATGCCGGCGGCCAGGAGGCAACAAAGCGGCTGCGGGGCGTGAGCTCGGTGCGCGGCAGCGGCCGCACGTGCGCGGCGGGCCGCGGCAACCCGGAGCTCCTGCAGCCGGCGCGCGCCTCCGCCCGCCCGCGCTGCTCTGCCCCGGCGCGGCCCTCGCGGCGCGGGAGGGGCGGGGCTGCCGCGGATTGAGCGGCCGCACGGGGGCGGGGCGCACAAGCAAAACCAAAATAGACCGCGCCCCTCCAGGGCGGGGCCGACCGCCGCCAACCAATCCGCAACCGGCCCGTGCGCGACCAGCCAATGGGCGCCGCAGGGGGCCGCGTGATCGGAGCCTGGTCGCGGCGTGATCCGGCGGAGCGGGACGCGGCACGTGTTTTGGTCGGAGCGAGTGGGCGGGGCCTGAGGCCCTGGAAAGTAGGGGAAAGGTCCCGGCGGCGGCGCGGCGGGAACGCGGCGCGAGGGGGCGCTGGGGCGGAGGGGGCGGCGCCGCGGCGTCCTGGGAAGTCCTGGGGTCCGGGCCGGGCCGGGGATGGGCAGTATATCCCGGGTCGGGGGCCGCGCTTAACGGGGCCGCCTGCATCTGCCCGGAGAGCTGGCCTCCCGGAGCAAGGACCGACCTGGAGGTCTCGACCGGGTTTGCTAGTTTTTACTTTCTGGTAATCTACCGTCGGCTCTTAGGAATGCATCCCCGACTGGGAGGAGGTCTGAGAGCTGGCTGGTTCTAGGTGACATTCCTGCCTCCGCTCCATCCACCCACACCCAGAGCCCGGGCTCCGCCGGAGTCTTCCGCGGACGCCCCTCCACAGGCGTCTCTGGGCTGAAGTCTGCCGCCCTGTTACAGGGTCGGGCAAGCCGGGATGGGTAATTACCCGCAAGGAGCCCGGTAAAACCCGCCCATTTTCCCAAGCCCCTGTGGAAATGCCACCCCTTCCGGGAAGTCGTCAGGCCTCAATGAGGGAGCTGGCCCTGTGCCAGTGCACCTCTTTTTGTGCTGCACTTTGCCCGTGTCTCTTGGTGTGGTCTCTCCACTTCTGCAGCGCTAAGTTCTTGGAGAGCAGGTGTTTGTATCGCCTCAGCCTGCAGTGCAGCGGTGGGACGTCCCCCCTTTCGTCCGTGGAGCCCACCTTTGCAGAGCCCTGACATGGGCTGGCGCAGAGCAAGGTGCGGAGGCCGCAGTGAGGATCCTCGTCCTTAAAAAAGCCCACAGCCTGTGAGCGTAGACAGCATCCCTGCTCCACGGGGACTGTGCTCAGAGTGAGAGAAGCCCTGGGCCCACGGGGACAGGCTCAGCCTCAGCAAAGTCACCCGAGAAGGCAGAGTGGCCCCCTCATTCTGAGAAGGAAACTGAGGTTGGCCCAGGGCTCTTGCCACCAACAGTTCTTCATAGGCCTACTCTGGTTGGCCATGGGGGTTGAGTAGGCAGAAGAGGGTATTTGCTGAAAGTAACAGAAAGGGTGAAGATGAAGTGACCATGATTAACTGACTCGGCAGAAGGCAGAGTGCATGGCCTTCAGAATCAGACTTGGATCCAAATGCCTGCTCTGCCATTGTGACCTTGACCAAGTCCTCATTCTGGCAGGACAGGAGGTAGCGGCAGCTCTCCCAGGAGCTGTCTCTGGCATCTCTCGTCCCAGGCTCTGTTTCTACTCCCTGGAGGACAGGCGTTTGTGGAAATGTGGGTAGCAGGCTGGCTCAGGCTGCAGCCGCAAGCCTCTGCTCCACCCTTGTCTAGCCAGTCTTCCGGGCAGATGGGTTGTGGCCACTGCCAGACCCCTGATTTACCCATAGTCAGAGAGATTGGGACGCGTTTGTAAGCTAAAGACAGTTTCCAGTCATTCACTCAGAGACATCACTGAGAACTTTGTTGGCAACAAGCCCCACAGACCCTCGGGAAGAGCAGGGTCTGGCAGGCGGACTAGACGTGGCCACAGATAACTCCTGTGTAGAAGCATGTACTACAGGCCAGAAGGCCACCACTGTCTCGTGCATACGTCCAGAGAGTCCATGGATATGCGCACATATTCTCTTTTCTTTTTTTTTCCTGTTTATTATATATATATATTTATTTCAGCATATTATGGGGGTACAAATGTTAAGGTTATGTATTATTGCCCATGCCCCCCATGCACACATATTCTTACGCAAAGGATAGTGCTCTATACTCCCCTGTGCCTTGCTTGTTGACTTTATAATATTAAATACATCTTGGAATTTATTGCTGTTAGTACATAAAGATCAACCTCATTAAATAATATTCCATCATATAGATGTTGTACAATTTATTTAACCCTCTGGTTACATAACCAGGACATTGAGCTTGTTTCCAGTTTGCCAGGAACATCATGTCCATCCATTGCCAACATGGAAGGAAAGCTACAGCATCCGATCCTAAAATTGGAATTGCTGGGTAACTGATCTGTGCATTTCTTTTCTTCCTTTCTTTCTTTTTTGTACATTTTATTGAAGTGTAGCATAGTATAGCATGGATATAAAAAAGTGCAAAAATGTGTACAATTCAAAGAATTTTCACAAAGCAACTGCACTGTGTCACCAGCATCCAGACCAAGAAGCAGAATACTTGCAGAATCCCAGAAGACCCCTAGAGACTTCTTTTAGCCACTACTTTCCTCTTCTCTGACCCCCCTGCACAGAATAATCCTTATCATCACTTCTTAACACCACTGGTTGGTTTTGCATGTATTGCAACTTTTACAAAGGACATACTATATGTTCAATTTTGGGTCTACAGTCTTTCACTCAATGTGTTGTTGCATGTAGTTGCAATCTGTTTAATCTTGTTGTAGAATATATCACAATCTATTGGTCCATCCTTCTGTTGGTGAACATTAGTATTATTTCCAATCTGAGGCTGTTGTGAAGAAAGCTGCTATGAAAATTTTCATACGTGGGTATGTGCATTTTTAATTTGGAAAGATACTGTCATTTTGCCCTCCAATGTGCTGTCCTGCTTGTTTACCCCACCAACAATGATGGACTGCAAAGCCAGTTCCCGATTTCTTTCCTTTTTTTTTGCAGAGAGAGTCTTACTGTCACTGGGACTAGAATGCAGTGGCGTCATCACAGCTCATTGCAACCTCCAATTCCTGGTCTCAAGCCATCCTTGTGTCTCAGCCACCCCAGTAGCTGGGAGTACAAGCATGCACCACCTCGCCCAGCTGATTTTTTAAATTTTTTGTAGAGACTGGATCTTGGTATGTTGCTCAAGCTGCTCTCAAACTCCTGGTCTCAAGCTATCCTACTTCGGCCTCCCGAATTGCTAGGATGACAGGTGTGAGGCACCACACCCAGCCCAGTTTCCCATTTTTTACTGATACTAGGCCACCTTAGGTTTTGTGACATTTACCAAGCTAAGTGAAAAAAATGAGAGCTTATAATATTATTTTGTATTTCTTTGATGGACTTGAGAATGTTTCCTATATTTGAAAACCATCTTGATTTTCTGTGAACTTTAGAAGGAATTTTAAATGGTAGTATAAAATCTTGAGCACGTTTCTATGCTGAAGGAAGGAGTCAGTGGAGAAAATGGAACAATTCAAGGGGGAGCTGGTAGCAGAATGAGGTTGGAGAGGTGGGGAGGGTGAGGAAGGTGGGAAGGGAGCCCACCCAGCAGGGAGCCAGCCCCATGCAGAGGAAGGATGTGCTTCATGAGGCAACTAGGATGAGATAGGAGGAGATGCAGGAAGGTTTGGGGCTAGAGAAAAGAGAGGGTCAGGATGCTCACATGTGATCCACCACCTTGGTGACCCTGTGAGGGCAAGCCATCTGCTGGAGGCATGGGCCCTAGTGAGGTTGGGACTGGGTGAGAGGAGAAAGGTTCAAACTGACCCAGAGAGAAATGTGTTAAAGACTAAGCCAGGGAGGAGTGGCAGGACTGATGGCTCCTGGCATTGAGAACCCAGTTAGAATTTTAAAATGACCCTGGACAAAAAATGGGGTTCTTGTCATAGGTCCTGGTGTTAATGTGCTGGGTCACCTTGGGCAGGTCCCTTTCTCCTCTTTGAGTCTGTTTTCAGACCTACAAAGTGGGATTGGATTAGCTCTGTGTTTCTAATCAGACCTGAACTATGATCAAGTTAGTTTTCAGCGTTTTGTTGTGAATGAGAAAAAATAAGGTCAAAAAATGGATTTTATTTTCATACAATATTTTGGTTTGAATGTGTCCCCAAAGTTCATGTGTTGGAAACTTGATCTCTGATGCAGCAGTGTTGGGAGGTGGAACCTTTAAGAAGTGATTAGTCCATGAAGGCTCCACCCTGTGAATGAATTAATGCTGTTATGGGAGTGGGTTCCTTATAAAAGGATGAGTCCCCTCCCTTTTGTTCTCTTTCTCACCCTCTCTTTGCTTTCCCACACGGGGTGATGAAGCAAGAAGGCCCTGGCCAGATGCCAGTCCCTCTCTCTCGAACTTCCCAGCTTTCAGAACCATGAGCCAATAAATTTCTGATTATAAATTGCCCAGCTTTGGGCCAAGCATGGTGGCTCACACCTGTAACCCCAGCACTTTGGGAGACCAAGGCAGGAGGATCACTTGAGCCCAGGAGTTTGAGCCTGGGCAACATCTCTACAAAAAATAAGAAAAAGTTAGCCAGGTGTGGTGACGTGTACCCATAGTCTCAGCTACTTGGGAGGCTGAGGTAGGAGGATCACTTGAGCCCAAGAGTTCTAGGCTACAGTGAGCTATGATCAAGCCACTGCACTCCAGCCTGGGTGACAGAGTGAGATCCTATCTCTTAAAAAACAAGAAAAAATTTTTTAAATAAATAAATCACCCAGTTTCTCAGGTATTCTGTTATAATAACACAAAACAGACTAAGACATTAAGTATAATTTAAGAATCATCATTCTGAGATTATATCCTTTTAATTTTTTCTTCCTAAAGAAAAAGTTTAGATGAGATGGTGATCATGGATGGCACATATGCCCTAACTTGTTAAAATACAGGCCAACTGATGGCAGCCCCTTACATTTGTTCTGAAATCTTATGGTCAAACAAAAATCCCCAAATCTGCAAATCTGGGACTCGTGGACTAGATACGTTCAGAGACCCCTCCCAGCTATGAGGATCCATGGTTCTACCAGGGCTGGTTTCCTTTCCACGTTGAACTTGGAGGAGCTGTTTCCAGGCCTACCCTGGGCCTGGCAGCTGCTGAGGGGCAAGGAGCCGCAGTGGGCAGACTCCCTCCTCCTCGTGCTCCTCTTGCCCCCCCAGCTCCTGAGCATTTCAGCCTTTGTCCAGAGCCCAGCTGTAGAGCCCACAAAGGACAAAGTGGTTCCCAGAGGTTCCTTTCCGGCCCCTACCTGCCTGCCAGGCTGGGAGGCAGAGCCAGGGAGAGCGGACCTGGGAGGGGACTTGGCTGACCCCAGAGGCCTGGGTCTGGCCCCTGCGTCCTGCAGTTCTCTTTCTCTCTGGGTTGAGCCTACTGGGCTGGAAGCTGCACAAGGACCAGAACGTGCTGTGAACTGACTAGCTTCCCGCTAGGCCGCTGTCTGGTTAACTAAGCGACCTAATAAATGATTGACTGGGTGGATGGATTAATGAACCACAGACCCACCAATCCACAGACCTATTCAGGAACTGCCTGGATGTGCCTCCCCTGCCCTGGGGGCGCTGACTGAGGGGAAGCAGAGGGGCCTATCGGGGCAGTTGAAGCTCATATCGTCCAGGTCAACCCATTTATTTTACAGAAGGAGAAGCTAAATCCTAGCAACGTCACACTAAGCCACTTTGCCCAGGAAGGAAATCATCACCATGCCTTGTCTGATGTGTTTGAGATACAAGGGAGGGTCAGGGGTCAACAGACGTGTTCAATACTCAGAAGTAGGCCAAGTACTGCAAGGGTGCTAGCTCCTCATCCTTTGATCCTCCAATTTCAGTCCCATGTGTAAGTGAAGAAGCTGAGGGACAGAGAGGTGAAGCCACATGCCCCTCACCTCTGGCCAATTAGTGGTGGCCCAGAATCCATCCGGCTCAAGTCCATGCTGCTTCCTCCCAACTGCCGCCTCCTGGAGAACCAGCTGCTGAGAGCAGGTGCAGTGTTCTTGTAAGTGGGCCTGGGCTGTGTGGGCTGCCCCCACTAGACACAAGAGGGGCTGCTCCCTTCTCCATCCCTCCTGGGGAGGGATGAGGAAGCAAGTGCTGCTTGTCCCTGCTGTGGCCGGCCAGCCCCCATCCCACTCCAGTGTGCCTTCTGTGTGGTGGCTGTGGGTGCCTGGTGGCTGCTGCATTCTGCCTTCTTTCTGTGTATCCAGGCTGGGGCACCACCTCTCTGTGTGTCTCGTCTTCAGCCCCTCCACAAGGGAGGACCAGGTTGTGCCTGTGGTTCAGATCTCAGGCTTGGGGTGGAGGCGACCCATGGCTCCAACCTGCAACTTCTGCTAAAAGAAAATTCCAGAATGGAGCTGTGGGTGTGGTAGACCCCTGGAAGCTTCTCTGAGGGGAAGGGCCTTACAAGAGCCCGGACTAGTACAGTTTATGGTGCAGGGCAGGACAGCCCTATGTGCACAGGGCTATGGTGACCATGGAGGAGTAAGACCCACCCTCTGCCCCTCAGCGCCCCACACCTTGGGAGGAGAGATTGGGCCACAGACAACGCCATGTACTGTGTACCAACGGTGATGCTGGCACAGGTGCTCTGAGAAGCAGAGGGGACCCAGTTGCTCCTGCCTACAGAACTGGTGAGAGGGCTGGTCTGGAACAGTTTCCAAAGGACAAGTCATTTGAGCTGGGTGTTAAGGGACAAGTAGGAGGTGACCCTTTCTACTGATGACACACCTTATCCACCTTTGCATTCTGCAGCTCTTAGCATAGACTTTCCTACGCAGTGGGTGACCAGTGAATTGAAATAAGCCCAGGGAGAAATTGATGGCCTCTCCAGGCCAGCAGTTCCCATGCTCGAGCCTGGACAGTGTGTGAAAACACAGGTCGCTGGGCCCACCCCAGAGCTATGGTTGAGTAGGTCCGGGATGGGGTGAATCTGCATGTCTAACAAGTTCCCAGGGAGTGTCGATGCCACTGGTCCCGGGATCACACCGTGAGAACCATTGCCCTAAGTCCAGCCCCTCATTTTATAGAAAGAGAAATGGAGACACAGGGAACAGAAGCAGTTTGTCCCGATCACTCAGTGTGAGCAGAGAAATGACCAGCCCCCCTGCTTTGTGCCTCTGCACCAGTGCCACCCGCCACCTCTTGGACAGGATGCCCCAGGAACAGCTGTGGAAGAGGGCCGTGGGAGGCCAGTGTGGCACTGGGCAACAGCACAAGCTACCTGTTGGCCTAGAAGGGCAACCTTCCAGTGTCCGGTGGCTGCCCAGCCTGTCTGCCCAGCCAGCCGCCTGCAGCTGGTGTGCCGCCAGCCACGCTTCCCCAGCAGCCCAGCGTGGCGCTGGCACCAGCTCAGATGGGGCAGCAGTGCCAGCCAGAGCAGGAGCTCAAGGCATTGGCGGAGTGGCCAGTAGGGAAACATCTCACAGGGTGACTTTGTGTGGGTCCCTGCAGGGTCCTGTGCAGGGATCTGTCGGCATCTGCTCCCATTCCCAGTCCCTGGGGAGGACCAGGCTGAGCCCTGGTGCTTAGCCGGGTCTCTGCTCAGGCCAGTGGGCATTTGCAGGAGGTCTTGTGTGCCACACAGCCTTGGGAGGGAAGGCCCCAAGCCGGCCAGCTTCCTGATTCAGCACAAAAACAGATTTTAACCACTCAAAGGAAGTGCCCAGCCCGAGGCAGGCCAGCCCCCTGCGCAGAGCTGAGCAAACAAAACCAGGAAGAGGCACCAGCGTCCCCCAGGCAGTCTGGCCCCTCTGCCAGGATCTTCCCTGGCACCGGGGGACTGCTCACCGCCAGCTCCTCCTCTGGGCTGTTCCTTAGTGACAGCAGATCTGCCTCTGCCCGGAGCACGCCCCGCGGGCTGCAGTCAGTGCCCCCCCTCGGTGTCTTCACGTGGCATCTCTTCTGCCGCTCGGCCAGTTTATTACAATTACCACTTTGCATCTGTCCTCAACTGGGAGCTCCAACTCCAAGGAACGTGGCACTCTAACCACTGAGCTGGCCGGTGTGGACAGGGCTTGCTCCTCCCCAAGACACCAGCAAACCATTTCTCCAGCATGAGCTCAGAAAAAGGCCTCTGGTCTGGGTTGGTTTGGAGCCTCCTCTTCCTGGCTCAGCGTCACTCACAGATCTGTGCAGGCCCCCTTGGGTGACTCTGGGCTGCTCTGAGCGCAGAGGGAGCTGAGAGAGACACAGAGCCCCGTGTGCAGTTGCTCACGCTCACGCTTAGAAGGAGTCATTCCTTTCACTACCCCACCTCCCCTCATCCCCAACACACCACGCTGCAAAGGAACTTTGCTCGGTGGTGCTGGGCCCAGTGGCAGCAGAGCAAAGACTTTGGGCAGGAAGGCGGGAGACACTGGACGGGACTCCCTGAATATAGATGTAACGCCTGTGCAGTTACTGCCAACAGCCCGGGGTTTTTACTGTTTTGCTGTTTTGTGCCTGTCGACATGTGGCTGCTTTTCCGTGAGCACATTCCCGTCGAAGCCTGAAGTTCCGGCGGCCGATGGGCTGGGTGCTCGGGAGAGATCGGTGTGACACAGTTCCTGTGTGACCTTGGGCTGCTTGTTTAACCTCTCTGAGCCTGTTTCCTCATCTGTAGTGTGGGGATGGTAAAAATATGTAATTATAAGAATGTCACGGGGATTAAATGAAATTATGCTCATATAAATACTTGGCCACATAATAAATACAACAACTACTCAATAAATGGTGACTTTTTTTTTTTTTTTTGAAGCTGTCCTGTGATAGGGAAGCTCACAAGGAAAGTGATGATTGTGATGTGGTTCAGCGGGTGCAAAGAGAGAGCACTTCCTTAGCACAGCCGGGCTATGCAAGGATGGGAGGAAGGGGGAGCTAATTTAGCCACTGGGCTTAGAGGCAGGAAAGCAATGAAGGCCTTAAAAAGGGGATCACGTGCTGCAAACAAGTGGGTGGGAGGCCGGGCGTGGTGGCGCATGCCTGTAATCCTAGCACTCCAGGAAGCCGAGATGGGCGGATTGCTCAAGGTCAGGAGTTCGAAACCACCAAGAGCAAGACCCCGTCTCTACTATAAATCAAAAGAAATTAATTGGCCAACTAATACATATAGAAAAAATTAGCCGGGCGTGGTGGCGCATGCCTGTAGTCCCAGCTACTTGGGAGGCTGAGGCAGCAGGATTGCTTGAGCCCAGGAGTTTGAGGTTGCTGTGAGCTAGGCTGACGCCACGGCACTCACTCTGGCCTGGGCAACAAAGCCAGACTCTGTCTCAAAAAAAAAAAAAAAAATACAAACAAGCCGGTGGGAGAGAAGGGCAGTTCTGCACAGAGGAATTCCGGATATTATAGACAGGTAACTGCTCAGGAGAGTGGAGCTCAATTCTTCTCCCTGTCAGTGTGGGCTGCGCTTAGTGACACATGTCTAACCAAGCGTGGAAAGGGACAATTATGACTTTGCGGTGGAGAAATCTTGCAGACACCACTTCAATCCAACGGCGAAGGTTAACGTCAGCAGTGACGAACTGTGTCGACATCACAAACTTCCTGTTATGACGTGACGAGAAGGACCCTCTACGTCATTCTTTCCAAACAAGCAGAACTCCAGTGTAACCTTGAGAAAGTATCGGACAAACCCAAATCAAAATGCCCCCTCTGCGTTCCTCAGAAGGGTCACGGTCACGAAAGACAGAGAACGGAGAAGCCACCTCGGGTGGAGGAGGCCTGGTGACTGGAGGGACTGTGGAATCCCCGATGGGTCTAGAGACAGCAACACTGCTTTTGTGGAAAAACCCTTGAAATCCTGACAAAGTCTGTGGTTTGGTCGATAGTATCGTAACAGTGGTAAAGTCTTAGTTTTGACAAATGTACCGTGGCCATGTCAAAGGTCACACTGGGGCAGCTGGCTGGAGGGTATATGGCAGGCGTCCTCAAACTACGGCCCACGGGCTACATGCGGCCCGCCTGGGACATTTATCCGGCCGCCGGGTGTTTTTGCGGCCGCTGCCTGTCCTGCTTAGCAGCCGACTCGTCCCGGGCCCACAGTGCTGTGCGCTGCACTCTCCAACGGCCCTCCGACGGTCTGAGGGACAGTGAACTGGCCCCATGTTTAAAAAGTTTGAGGACCCTTGGTCTATGGGATTCTCTACTGTCTTTGCAACTGTTCAGTAAATCAAATTATTCTAAAATAAAAACTTGTCAGAGAGGAGTAAGTTTTCCAGGGAGAGAGAGAGAGGGAGAATGAGGGGGGCATGTATGTGCCGAGGTGGGCTGAGGGGCGAGCTTGGAGGTTTGGGGAACCGTGAGAGTAGCTGACCCGAGGGTGTGGGGGGAGGGGAGGCAGGGCCATGGTGGCAGAGGTCTGTGAAGCCGTACTTGGATTTCCAAGAAAGGGGATGGGTGGCACCGGTCAGCGCAGACACCCTGACTCTCAGGGAAACCATCCCCTGATCCCCCCAATCTGCAGCTTTCTCTAACCACGGGACTGTCTAGGCTGTTCCCTGCCCCCCGGCCTGCTGAGACCACCTGTTCGCTGAGAACAGGGACCCCCTGAGGGCTAAACCTCTTACCATCCCCTCTGGCTCTCAGAACCTGCTCCTTGCTGGGCCTTGTCTCCGTGCAGCGCGCACCCTCAGACACCCCAGTCCCATCACGGCTGAGTGCTGAGTGCCGAGTGCTGAGTGCTGAATGCTGAGTGCATGGACAACTGGGCAGAAGGTCGGGGCAAAGGAAGAGTCTGACTGATGACTTAACGTGGACATTCCTGTCCTGAAAAGCCGGGACCCCCCGTCCTCCAGGGGGCTGCTCTCCCTGTGTGCTGTGCCCTCACCCTCTTCCTCATCCTCCTCCACGGCCCAGGTCCCTCACCCCACCCAGTTAACTCTGTCCCACTCCCACCTGCGGTCAGGCCCTGGGGCTCTCTCCACAAGCGCAGGGAACCACTGAGGAGGGCGCGTCCTAGCGACTTCTGCAGCCAGCGCCTCACCTAACCCGTGCTTCTCCCTCCACGCTCACGGCGGATGGGACCATGGGGTAGGACTGCAATGGATGCCTGATTGCCCCACGAGGGGAGGGCTCCCCAGTGTGACATGTGCTTGAGCCAGGTGGGGCAGCAACCCCACCGGGGCCGTGGAGAGGATCCCTGCCTGGGTTGGCTGGCTGCATTCTGGGGGCTCTTGGTGGCACTGTGTCTTCTCTGGAGCCTTGGGTAGTTCTTGGCAGGACGTGCGGTGCCACCCGGCTGCATGATGCCGCTTGGCAGCCCATCCTAGCGTAGAGCAACAGCCCAGGAAGTCCCTCCTTACTTCTTGCCAGAGTTGCCCGTGTTATCGACCCAAGCCATGCCCCAGAAGTCTTTGATCTGGGACGCAGCCTGGCTCGCCACCTCCCTTTTGGTGTGTAAGTCAGCTCAGCAAGTGTGTGCCCACCAGGGACTCGTCCTAAAGCTCATGCCTCTACAGAGGTGGTGGCCCCAAAGGCTGCCAAGGGACCAGGGGAGAGCCTCAAGGTTCCCTTCCTCAGGAAACACACTCCATCTCTCGCACTGCTCTGGCTGGCCAGACCAGCTCCAGCAGGCAGAGGAAATGCCGCCTCGTCACCCCAGCCCCCCGAGGGGCTGCGCAACACTCCTGCTTCCGGCCTGCGAGCTGCGTGTGGGTCAACTTATTTGCTCTGGAGGCCCCTTTACCAGGGCCTTCCTGAGGCCTCTGGCCCTGCCGGCGCTTGGAGGCCCCCAGGGCGGGCTGCAGGTGGCTTGGCCGCGGGGCTGGGGAAAGCTCTTGCCCTGCGGGAGGAAGCACGTCCCAAGGGCAGGGGTTTCTGACCCGGGCAGCGTCTGTGGGGCACCAGGAGGCAGCCTGAGTGCTCCAGGTGGAACCTCTGACTCCTGGTTTTCTGTGATCTCAGGGCCTGACCCCATATGGGAGGCTGTGAGTCAGGAGCTTGGCACCATGACCGATGTGGATCCCTTACGCATGTATGTATGAGGCTCTTCCTCCTCCGTTATCTCCCGTCACTGGCTCACAGGTGGGGAGAGAGTTGCAGAGGCTTCGTGGTTCAGCCAGTCCCCCAGGTGTGGTGGCCGAGGCCTAACCAGGACCCAGGTCTGCTGAGAGACCTCACAGCACCGTGCTGGGGGCAGGCACACAGTCCTCGACGTTCAGTTCCACGACTGCTGTCCACAGACACGTGGGTGATGAGAAGAGCTTTGGAGCCACACACACCTGGGCTGCGACATTTGTCTTCACCCCGTCAGCTCTGAGCCCCAAGCCTTTGAGGTCAGCACACAGGGCCAGAGAGCTGGAGGGATGTACCCCAAAGATGGGCCCCTAATGTACCCGCCAGACACTCATAAGGGCAACCAGGGGTGAATCCCAGAGGAGTGGCCACAGGGCAGGGCTGGCAGGGAGGCTTGGGGCGAGTGGGCAGGTGGCTCTGGGCAGGTGTCAGGCTGCTCCCGCCTCCCCAAGGCTGCCCCTGAAACATGGCTCACTGGGTCCTCAATGCCGGGCCAACCCTTGGGATGCACAGAGTGTCCAAGAGGGAGGTCAGGTGGCAGAGCCATGTGGCCGGGGGATGTCTCTGCCCACTGACCTCTGCCACGGTGGAATCAGCTTGGTGCCCGCACACACGGGGCAGGGCAGCAGGTGGGATGCACAAACTATAGGCCTCTATCCCTCTGACGCCTGTGTGAGGCCCCCTCAGGAGAAACACCTGCTAACTGCTCATTAAAATGCAAGAGTGAGATGGGAGAAGGCAGATAAATACCACTTGGAAATTTTGGGCTTAAAAAATATGTGTGAAGGATCAACTTGCATGTGAAGACTACAGAAGCATTTGAACAAAATGCTTTAAATTTGTGCAAAGACTCCCATTTTATCATTATTAGGAGCGGGAGCAATATTAAGAATATTCATATAACGAACACAAAGTTAACCGTATCAGCCACTATTTACCCTACAGTGCGCCGGGCACTGCTCCATATACGGTTTGCTGCCATCTCATTTAATTTTCACATAGACCTCATCCTGGAGCAGAGGGGGGTGAGGGCCTTGCCCAATCACGCAGCGGGCCGGGTGAAAGCCCCGCCCACCGCCCCAGCCCCGCCCCGCCCACCCAGCCAGCCTGTGGCCTGCGCCACCACGCAGCAGCATTGTGGTCACGGTGAATCTCCTATTTAGATCCTCCAATGATGTTTTGCAGCTGGCACAACTGAAGATTTGTTTATTTATTTTTCTTTATTTAATTTTCTTCTTTTTTTTTACAACTCGCACCTCATTGAAATTGACAGATGGATTTGTTTATTTTAAAAGTTTTATATGATAACTTAAATAAAGCGTAATATTTTTATTGCAAAAGCAGTTCATCCTCAGTACAGAAAACGGAGAAATAACAGAAAATTACCTGAAAAGAAAGTCGATTTTTCTCTTCTTCTTCCTGTCATTCTTCCCCTCCCCATCCTCTTCCCACCTTTCCTCCTCCTCCTTCCTCTTCCTCCTCTCCCTCCACTTCCCCCTCTGTAACCCTGTGAAGGAACTAAGTCCTCCCGTCTTCCGTGCTGCCTGTCTCAGTCAGTCCAGGCTGCAGTGACAAAGCGCTGTAACTAGTGGCTTATCAACAAATGACACTCATGTCTCACAGCTGTGGAGACTGGAAGTCTAGGATCAGGCGCAGCAGGTCAGGTTTGGGTGAGCGGTGAGGGCTCCTTCCGGGTCGCAGACGGCCGCCTTCTCACTGTGTCCTCACGGCAGAGACGGGAGCCGGCTCTCTGGCCTCTTCTCACGAGGGCACGGTCCTGCCATGAGGGCTCCACATGCCCCACCTAATCACCTCCCAAAGGCCCCGCTCCTAATACCATAACCTGTGACTTCTTGGGGGTACAAACATTCAGTCCGTTGCATTCTTCTGCCTCCTGACAGGCAATCAGTGCTGGACTTTTTCTGTATGTAAACAAACACACATGCTCATTTTCTTTGGTTTTGGTTTGGAATGTTTTTACCTGTGAATGTGTTTAAAGGTGTACATACTCCACTGCAGTTTGCACTTTTCATCCTGGGTGTCTTTTGTCTGGGCTCATACTTACAGCCCTGGCTCATTGGCCTTACTCATCAGCCTCACGGACCCTCCAGCAGGCCCATTTGACACTATGAATCCTCAGTTTCTTCGACTCTAAAAGGCCAGGCATGGTGGCTCGGCTCCTGACTACAATCCCAGCACTCTGGGAGGCCGAGGCTGGAGGATTGCTTAAGGCCAGGCGTTCAAGACCAGCCTGGGCAACATAATGAGAGTCTCTATAAAATATATATATATAAATTAATCAGGCATGGTGGCACATGCCTGTAGTCCCAGCTACTCAGGAAGCTAAGGCAGGAGCATCACCTGAACCCAGAAATTTGAGGTTGCAGTGAGCTATGATCACAACACTGCACTCTAGCCTGGGCAACAGAGGGAGACCCTGTCTCTAAAAAAAAATGGGAATAATAATACCTCCCTAGCTGAATTGTTTTGAGAATTAGATATGATGTTTTCTAAAACATGGCCTTATAGGCTATCAAATTATGCCCACCCAGAGCAGGTTATTTTTTTGGCTTAGCTGGGCCCAACCTTCCTTTCATGCCAGAAACAGTTTGTGTATATGGGGGAGGGTGCATTTTGTTTTATGCCTGGAGGAGGACAGGACAGCTGGGGTGCCTCATGCTTTGTGGAGCTTAATTTGTCAGCCCAGCCTATGGGACCCCAGAGACCTTGGCAGGGACAGGGGCTGGAGTCCAGGGGCAGGTGGAGGCACCCCAGGACCTGGTGTATCAAATACCGCCGCTGAGCTTGCACCCCGGCTGGTGGGCCGGCCTCAGCTGGGGTGGTCCTGGATACTCTTCAAGTGCAGACTGTTCTACACCAGGCCTTGGAGCCACTTTTGGACACACATGCACTTTCCTGCTCAGCTGTTGCAGAGCAGGGGTTGGAGACCATTCAAGTTCCCACCCCTCTGGCTTCCTGGCTTGGGCTTGGCAGGGAAGGAAGGGAGGGGACTGGGGTGTCTCAGGCCTGGTACATTCCTCTGGGTAGAAACAGGTGGGAAGGGGGTGCCAGGAGCTCCTGCCCTGGGGAAAGAAATCCCTGGGGGGGGGGTGCTGGCCACCAGTTCCCCTGCAGAGGGACATATCCAGGCTGAATGTTTCAGCAGACAGTCTCATGTGTGTGGATGTGGTGTGTGGAGGCAGGCTCCTGTCTGCCCTAGCCTCAGTTTCCCCTTCTGGGATGAGAGGACGTGGTCAGTGCGCTGGTAAAGGGGTGGCAGAAGTGCAGATAAAATTGCCCAGTGGGCTCCAACCAGGCTCTCTGATTCCAGCAAATAGCAGGCCAGGGAATGGGGTTGGGAAGCGTTTGTTCCCAAGATTGCCTCATTCTTGTGTCACTTCCACTCCTCAGTTAGAGGGAATGAAAGGTGAAATGACCTCCACCCCACCCAGAAAGTAGACATAGTCTTCATTCATTTTTTTTCTTTTTCTTTTTTTTTAGAGAGAGACAGGGGTCTTGCTCTGTCACAGGCTGGAGTGCAGTGGCCCAGCCTTGCAGTGGTGCGCGCATAGCTGGCTACAGCCTCCAGCTCCTGGCCTCAAGTGATCCTCTCACCTTGGCCTCTCAAAGTGCTGGGATGACAGGCTTAAGCCACCATTCCAAGGCCATTATTTTATTTTAACAGCCCCTTGCTGAGGGCCAGGTCGAAGCTGGTCCTGGGGGATCCCAATCTTTTGTTGCCCCCACCCAGTGCCCATCGGGGGCAGGGGTGGGGTGACCAGGCAAGGGCAAGGGGTAGGGGAGGCGGAAGCAGACGGGCACTTTGTCCAGCCCCTATGGACAGAGCCTGAGCATAAAGAGGAAGGGGAAATGGAAGGGAAGAGGGGGAGGCCTGGGCTTGAGGGGCTTGGGGGCTGTTGGCCTCCACCCCACCCCACACAGACGGGGGTCGGGGGAGTGGGGGAAAGGCCCATTTATAAGGCGACGCTAAGGAGTTTGCATTTTATTCTGAGAACCAAGAGAAGGCGTTGATGAAATTTAACTGGGAGAATGAGGCATCCCTCTGCATTTTCGGACCACCCTTCTGACCTTGGTAGTGAGCTGAGTGAACCAAAGCTGAGGCTGAGTGACCAGCCTGTGGGCCGCTGTAGTGAGTCCCATGAAGAAAAATGGGTGTGCTCGTTTTCCACGCTGTGTACAAGTCACCACAAACTCAGTGGCTGAAGCAACACACACGTCTCACCTCACAGTTTCTGTGGGCCAGGAGTCTAGACCCGGCCTGGGGTCTCGTGCCGGGAGCCTCACAAGTCTGCAGTGGGGGGGTCGGCTGGGCTGCGTTCTCATCCGGAGGCCCAGTGGGGAGGAATCTGCCCTTTCCTGGTGGCTGTGTGATGGGGGCCGGGGCTTCTTGTTGGCCAAGGTTGGAGGCCACCTTAGGTCCGAGAGGTGGCCTGTACCTCCCGGCCATGTGGCCCCGTGCAGGGCAGCACAGCGTGGCAGCTCACTCTCCAAGGCACAGGAGAGACTCTCCAGTTGGACGAGCAGTGTAGTCACAGCAGTGACATCACATTTGGCGTATCTCACTGGCCAGAAGCAAGTCACAGGTCCGGCCGGCACTCAAGGGGAGGGGCTTCCTCGAGGGGCCGATCCTTAGGATTCTGTCACCGCAGGGGCCGCCTCCCGCTCATCTGTGCACACGCCCTTCCACATCTACGGAACCTGAGAAGGTGACTCTCCCCACGCAGGACACTGGGTCCCCTGGCTGGGCAAGGGTCTGCAGCTCCCCTCCCCCGCCCAAGTGTCCTTGGGAGTTCGCAGGCTGCAGGGCAGTTGCACAAAGCTCTTCCTGTCACATGTCCGTTTGTATCCACGAATTCACCTGAGAGCTGAAAGACCGACATTTTCCGTGTCAACTTCCCACGATTTGTCCACCTGTCCGTTGCGGCACAGTTGGGCTGTTTCCGGTTTCTGATCTCTGGGAATCGCGCCGCCACGAGGACGTGTGTGCTCGTCTTTGTGGGGACAGAGGCCTTCGTCTCTCCTGGGTAGAACCTAGCCGTGGAATTGTGGGCCGTCTGGGACATGCGTGTCTGACTTTATGAGAATCCGCCAAGCCGTTTTCTCGAAGCGGCCCCAGCAGCCTGCACTCCGCAGCGTGAGGGCCGCGTGGCTCCACGCCCCAGCGCCCTGCGCTTATTCCTGTGGGCTCCGTTTGTGTTTCCCAACAACTAACGAGCCTGAATATCTTTCCACGTGCTGGTTTGGGCCTCCTGTGTATATTAGTAGTACCTTCTTTTGCAAACTGTCTGATCCACTCTTTTGCCAATTTGTTTTTTTCCCTGTTTGTCAGGACCATGGTTTTGATGTCAGATGTCAAAGCACCTCATGTGTGTTTCCGTGCTGAGAAGGCTCACACCCTGTTGTGTTTACGCATGCACTCAAGCACACGTGTGTGCTCACGCATGCACCGCACGTACACACCAATTCTCTTTGGACTTCTGAGGAGAGCAGGATGCTGACTTCGATTTCAGCAGCATTTCGACTGTCCCAAGAAAGCTCCATGCCTGGGTGGCATCATCCCTTTCATCCAAACAACCACCTTGTGAGGCGTGAGATGGCAAATGGGGAAACTGAGGCCCCCAGGGAACAAGTGACTTGCTAAAGGTCACATAGCTTGAGAGAGGCATAGACTGGACTTGAACCCAGTTTGTCGGACTCCGAGCCACTGCTTATACTCTGCCCCACAGCAGCCTCCGACCAGAACCACAGAATGAATTTACAACAGAATAGACTAACAGCCACAGCATCCTCCCCACGGCAACACAGAGACCTCTCCCAGACCCTGTGTCTCCGTGTCTTGGGCTCGAGCCGGGCAGGGAGGGCTCCCCACGTCATGGTTGGGGGACCTGAAACCAGACAACTGGTTCATGAAGTCAGGGACAGAACCTGCATTTCAGCCTTAGGCCCCCACTCCTCTGGCTCCTTTCCTGGCCGCCCCTCAGACAAGCCTTCCCGATGTCAAGGCTCTCGAAATTCAAACCACACCCTCTCAACACCACCCAAGAGGACAGGGCGGAAAGAGGGACCCGCGTTCCACGGCTTCACCCCTCATGCAGGCCTGTCGGCCCCCAAAGCAGCCAGGTGGCCTCCCCATGAGGCTGTCACAGCCGGTCAGGCCCTGCTGGAGGCTCTTTGCTGCTGCCTGGAGCTCACGTCCCCCCGCGCTGCTGCGTAGTGCTCCCCTTCCTCCTCCGCTGTGGTCCTCCAGAGCCCTCCGCGGGCCTCCTCCTGCCCTCTCTCCCCGCAAACAGATGTCAGATGTCAAAGATGTGGCTTACACAGCGTAGGGGCTGGCTGAGCAAGTTGGAAATCCACAGGGCAGGAGGCGGCAGGCTGGAGCCTCTTTGGCAGGAGGTGACGCTACACTTCGCAGGTGGAATCTTTTTGTCCTCAGACACCTCAGTTTCGCTCTTAAAGCATTTTGCTGCTTGGCTGAGGCCCACTCCTGCAGGGTGAGCTCCTTTGCTTGAAGCCGGCTGGCTGTAGACATGACTCACACCCCAAGGTACCTTCACAGCACCCCTAGGTGCCTGATTGAACAGCTGGGTACTACAGCCAGGCTGGCACATGGAAGGGACCATCACACCATCACAGGGCGGAGAGCTGCTGAAGTCCTGGCAGGGAGAGGTGAGGCCAGCACTGCAGCCCTGGCGACCCCCGTTTTCAGGGGCCACCAGCCTCACCCACGCCACTTCCGCGGTCAGCCCTCATGGCTCTGGCCCCTCACCCTTTGGCTTCCCGTGGCAGCCGTGGTGGGTCCAGGGCTGCAGAGCAGGGCCACCCAGTCCCCAGGACTTCACCTAGGTGCCATGGGTGCTGTTTCCTCCCAGCCCAGGACTCAGGGGTCCTCAGGTACTGTTCCACCCAGGACTTGGGAGATGGTCCTCTGAGCAAGCCCAGTGCTGAGCCCATGGAGGGGTGCTCGGAACTCCCTCTCCTCTGGCCCAGCCCTCATGCCATGGCCCTACAGGCAGTGCCCGGGCTGCTGCCTCCTCGGCCTTCTCATGCCCAGAGACGAGGGAGAGCAAGCCCAGAGACGAGGGAGAGCAAGCTTCAGTACTCAAGCTGGGGGCCCTGCTGCCACCACTTCAAAGGAGGGGAACAGGCTCAGGGAATAGGACACAGGGCTTTGTGTACAGCTCCAACTGCTTTCCACCCTGCCTGATGCCCCGAAGATAAGGCCGAGCCCAAACCCCTGTGTCTCCGTGAGAAAGGATGCTTCTGGCCACACACGTTACCTCCAGGTCCTGTCCCCGTCCTGGCGTGCACGCGCAGCAGGGTGGGTGCTGTGCTGTGGCTCCAGGGGAGCCGACCATGGCCCGAGGTCCCTGGCGGTGTGGGTCCCACTGCGGGCAGGCCGCAAGACCCTGGCTCAGCCACCCACATCACCGGGGCGTGGAGCGGACATGGGTGTGCCATGCTCTTTGAAAGCCACCTGTCCCACCTGGACCTCAGTGTCCCTACCGTCAAATGAGAAAGCTGAACTTACAGGTCATCTCTACGCCAGGTTAGGTCCAGAGACCCATGTGTTCGTCCACATTCGTCCAAGTTTTGTTTCCCAGAGCGCAGTTGAGGCTTTTTTCTATGACCTTGGATAGTGCTGCTCCTTTGTGAAAGTCACAAATGTTGCAAGGGGTGTCCCTGGGCTGCTGTCCTGTGCTGGACACTGGGGACAGGAAGGAGGACAGGGCATGATTTGTGGGGGAAAAGGCATGTAAACGTGTGTTACAACATAAAAGAGCAAGTGTGGAGGGGTGTAAATTTGTACAGCTGTCTAGAAAAGTCATTTGGCAATATGTATCGGGAAATCCACAATGTTTGTGTCTTTGGAACCAATTATCCCACCCCTGGGAATCTAACTAAAGAGACTAATCGGAAAGGGGGAGAACAAGGTGTTCATTGCAGGATCAATTAGAACTTGAAAATAAACTAAATGCTAAATAACAGAGACCTGGTTGATTGAACTATGTCACAGACACTTAATGAAATATTTCAAAGCTGTTACAAAGTGATGCTACAAAGAGTTTTTGGAAAATACTTTTTGAAATGATACTAACTGAAAAATTCAAAGCAGATTTGAGGAGACAGGATTTGAGCTCCATTTAGGGAAAAATAAGAAGGGAATTTACCAGAATACCATAGTGATCAAGTTTGGGTAACAGATGATTTTACAGGTGATTTTAAAAATTGTTATTTTTCAAATTTCCCAACTATCTTTCAAAGCCTAGTGCAAAAGGAATCTCCTCCATGAAGCCTTCCGTGATTCCCCCAGCAGTGAGCCCTCACCCTCTGATGCCTGGGACATCTGTCGTACATCTCTAGTGGCATCTACCTTCCTGCTGTACTTGTCTGTCTTTGCCCTTGCTGTGAAGTTAGCGCAGTAAACCTGAAGGGTGTCCTTTTCAAAAAGACTGAAACCAGAGCTGGGGTTACCAGGGGCCAGAGTGGGGGAGGAAATGATGCTGGGGAACGTTTTGGGCTGATAGAAATGTTTCCTATCTTGATCGTGGTGGTGTTAACATGGCTGTGTGCATTTGTCGAAACTCATGGAACCGCACACCTAAGAAACGGTGATTTTCACCATCTGTAAATGGCACCTCGCTAAATCTAACTTTTAAGAGGGGGGGGGTTTGCTGAGGTCGCAGCGGGATGCCCGGCGTGTACGGCGCAGTCTCGTCACTCTGGGGGGTCAGAGCCACACCATCCCCACACCATCCCCATGCCCGTGAGGCCTCCGCGACCCCTCAGCTCACAGGTCCCCCAGGATTCAAGGTGGCATTCTATTCCTGTGCAGTCTAGGATTTGCCCCAAACTCAAAGGGACTCCCGTGCAGAAGCCTGGGGCTCCTGCTCTGCCCAACTCGCTCCTCTCCGGACGCACAACTTGCAGCCACCGCAGTGGCCCTGAACTCCATCTCTGGTTGCCCAGAAGATCACTCTCTGGCTCCACTTCCCTCTGCTGTGTTCAGACAGTGCCTCGGCTGCCTTCAGGCAGAAAGCCAGAGTGACACCGGAGCCCCTCACGTGTGTCCTCCTCTAGGGGTCCCAGCCCTGTGGGGTCATCCGTGCTTGAAAACAGTTGCTTCATATAACTTGTCCAGTTTTCTAGTTGCCGATGGGGGAAAGGTGAGTCTGATAACTGTTACCCTCTTATGGCTGGGCCAGAGGTCCCAGTAGGGCACCTGTTTCCCTGCTCACTGGTGCACCCACGTACACTCCATGCTCAAGCAACATGAGTGACCCCCAGAATGTCTGTCCATGCTCAGAATGCCTGTTCTGGACTTTGTACATGCTTCTCTCTGAATCCTAGAACACTGACCACCCCCTCAACACAAATGGATGCAAACACATACACACACATGCACACACACACTCAGCTTCGGCTTCCACCTAGACTCCCAGGAGGCTGGGCCAGGGCCCACCTGTGTGCTCCTGCAACTCCAGCATCCCCTGAAGCAACTTGCTGTGTGTCTCCCCACCAGACGTGCTGCTGGAGTGTAGACTTGCTCCTTGCTGCATCCTAGTCCTTTGCCCTGGGCCTGGAACACTTCCATGGACGTATGTTGAGCAGATAAGTAAGTGAAGTAGCACTTGCGCACACACAAGCGTGCACACACAAGCGTGCACACACATGCACTCCACGCACACATGATTTGTGCAGTCTGCAGACCGTGCCCAGCATGCTTATGGATTCCCAGGTACTTGGCAGAGCTTCACGGCCCTGCCATGCTCAGGCCTTGGCCGGGAATCCACGTCTCAGATGCAGCCCTGTGAGGAGAGCACAGTAGCTCCTGGGTCTTCGTGCCCTCTGACCCCTTCCCTGTCCCTCCTTCGGCTCCCACCAGCTGCTCACGGGACCACTGTGCACATGCCCTTATCTCCCTGAGCCGAGGCCCCAGCACAGGGGCAGGTGCAGAGGGACTCAGCGTGTTTATTGCTTGGACTTTCCAGGAAACAGGCCCCTTCCCAGAAGGCCCCTTGGCCCTGAGCCTGCTGCCAGGCCCCTGCTCTGGGGAGGAGTCGTTCATGTCCTGTGCAGGCCTGAGGACACAGGTGGTACCAGAATAAGCCAGAGGCAGGAGGCCGGGGGGTGGCCTGAAAACCACACTGCCTTCTGCTGCCACGGGCAGGTCTGTGTAAGCCCACACCCAAAGGCCAAGGGAGCTGAGGGGCTGAAGAAAGAGGCTGATGAATCCAGTTTCTCAGAAAGAAACACTGAACAGGGACTGAGGAGCAGAAGCCGAGGCGGGGGACGCCTGCACTGTTACCCCCAGACCCAGGGACTAAACACCCTGGGGAATCTGCCTTGGGGCAGGATTTATAGTCAGTGTGTGTTTACCATAGCATCAAGCTTATTTTGACCTAAGGGCAGGATTTATAGTAAGTGAAAGTAAAAATCTTAGAATCTAGGAACTGGGGATAATCAAAAGATCAAAGTCAACCTGGCAGATCAGCATCCAAGGTGGAGCTCTAGCCTCCTCGCCGCCTCTGGTCAACAAGGCTTAATTTGCAAAACCGCCTCCCTGTCACCCTCCACGTCCAATCAGCCACGTTGGGCAGCCCTTCCTCTCTGGCTGCTCTCGTGGAGCACCTGGCGTCCCCTGCCCTCATCGCGTCTGTGTCTGCACTCCTGCCTCACAGCCTCTTATCCACGGTCCAGCTGGTGCCAGAATCATCTCTCTGCAGCCCAAAGCTGGTCTAGAACTCCCCTGCTCAAAACCCCTCTGTCAGCCGGGCGCGGTGGCTCATGCCGGTAATCCTAGCACTCTGGGAGGCCGAGGCGGGCGGATTGCTCAAGGTTGGGAGTTCGAAACCAGCCTGAGCAAGACGCCGTCTCTACTAAAAATAGAAAGAAATTAATTGACCAACTAAAAATATATATACAAAAAAAAAAAAAAAAATTAGCCGGGCATGGTGGCCATGCCTGTAGTCCCAGCTACTGGGGAGGCTGAGGCAGGAGGATCGCTTGAGCCCAGGAGTTTGAGGTTGCTGTGAGCTAGGTTGATGCCACGGCACTCACTCTAGCCTGGGCAACAAAGTGAGACTCTGTCTCAAAAAAAAAAAAACCCTCTGTCGCACCACCCTGCCCTCTGGACCAGTTGCAAACGCGTCCGACGGCAGCAGAGTGAGGATGCAGAGTCCCAGGCCTGGCTTGAAGCCCAGCTGGCTGCTGTTTGCAGGTGATGATTGTGTCTGCTGGCAAGACAGGGAAGGGTCCAGCGTGGAGGGTCTGGCCAGGTGACCCCACCCCCACCCTGTGGGAGGAGACCCTGGAAGGGGAAGAGGCACACAGCTCTGTCACTGTCCTCTCCATAGTTCCCCAGCCCGAGTCCCCACCCAGACCCCTCACATCACAGCTCAGCCCCTCCGAGGCAGGCCGGGCTCCTGCCCTGCCTGGCCCAGCCTGGGAATGCTCTGCCCCACGCTCTCCTGCCGTGGAGCTCCCGCCCAGCCTCTGCTGTCCCGCATCATGTCACCTCCTCCGTGAAGGCTCCGGACCACAGCCACTCGGGCCGCCCCGGGCAGTTCCTGATGATCCGGATGCTTTAACTGCCTGACTCCCCCACCTTCAGAGAGTCCCGGGGCGGTGTAAGGACGTGTGTCATTTACGGCTGCCTTCACCCCACCCTTCCTGGCTCCAGGAAACCATTGTGCAGCCTCCCACCAGAGCCTCCTTCCCCTTTCCCGGCAGTCACAGCATGGGTGTACGGCACAGGCTGAGCCCATCCATTTCGGGGACACTGCCTCTGCCCCAGGTGATGCCCCAGGAGGCGCCAGTGGGCAGTATCTGCTCCTGGGTGGCAGCAGGGTAGGGTGGAGGGTGTGTCCTGGGCAGTTCCTGGCCCTGGTTCCTGGGGTGGGACCTTGGCCGTGCTCCTCTCTGTTTTCCCAGCTTGCCTATGGATCTTTAGCGCTGTTTTTCACCTAAATTAGCCAGAGAGTTTACCTCCTTCTCCTTGGAAGGCATCCCTCTGACTTGGGGCTGGCATGCCCCAACTGATGGCAAATTTCCCTGGGGAAGAAACAGAGCAGCTAAAGGCGTCCCATGACACAGGGTTACTGCTGTAACTTCTTGCAGGGATTCCCAAGAAGCCTCAGGCCCACCCTCCCGCATGGGCGTCCCCTTCCCAAAGTCAGCGGCCAGGCTAACCTCCCCACCCCCAATGCACACGCATGCACATGCACATGTGGACACAGGCACACACACAAACCTGTCACTGCTGCTCCTTATATGCATGAGACCTTGGCTGCCACATGAGACTCTGCCCTGCCCAGGGCAGTGGCCCTCCTAACACATGATGGCAATGGTGCTGGGGCTGCCTTTGCTCGAGCACCCCAGTTACAGGGAAGCCTTCGGCTGGGTTCCGTGACTATGTGGAACCCACTCTCTCTCCCTGTCTTCCCACCCCTCGATGCCCCTCTGCCCTTGGGGTCCAACCCTTCTCCCCCGCTTCCCTCCTCACTGATTTGGGTCCAGTTCTGACTCTATCCTCTCCTCACCCCTCCCCAGACACAGTGTCCACAGCTGCCCCACGTGGACACACTCCCAGCTGCCTGGGCTCTGTCTACACTGGCGAGGGGAAGTGAGCACACTGGCAAGGTGAGGCAAAGGAGATGCCCCGGAAACAGATGACGTCAGACTGAATTTTAGGAAGCTGTCAAGCCAGAGAGTTCTCGGAGGTGTCCGAAGGAGGGGAAATGCCCTCTGTGGTCTCCGCATGGGTCTGTCCAGTGTCCCCGGGTGACGAGGTCCGGGTTGTGCATCTTCACGGGAACTCTCCACGTTCGATGCCACGTTCCTGGTGCACTGGCGGCGTCAGTGACGGTTTTCCCCGTTTCTGACAATGTTCATTTTGGTCTCTTGACTAAGGTGCTGTCTGACAGGTGTCTCCGTGTACAGTTAGTCTTTTTGTTTTGTAATTAATAAGTATTTTGAAGGGAGGTGCTTTGAAATGATGTAAATATCCATTCTTCATTAAAATTTTAATTTCTTCATGTATTAATCTATATCAACATACCCCTTAATATTTTGAAATAAATTAAAAAACTACATCAGTATGGAGTGTGATATTCTGTTTTTTTCAGTAAGTTATATGTGACAGTCATTTATTTATTTTGATGGTCAAATTGTCCTAGATTTGGCTGGTGCAAGCTGTCTGTCTTCTGAAGGTTTTATGTCCCCTCAAAATGCCTATGTTGAAATCCTAACCCCCAAGGGGATGGTCTCAGGAGGTGGGGCCTTTGGGAGAGCCTGCATGCTGGGATTAGTGGCCTTACAAGAAGAGGGCAGGAAGGTGGCTCCTTTCTTGCCATGATAGAAGGACATAGTTGGCCACCTGCTGCCCAAAGAGCCCTTACCAGAACCCGACCCTGCTGGCTCTTGGTCTCAGACTTCCAGCCTCCAGAACTTCGAGACGCAGCTTCTGTTGTTTATGAGCCGTCTGTCTGCTCTGTGGTGTTTTGTCAAAGCAGCCTGAACAGGCTAAGACGGGGCCCACTCCAGGAACCGGGCAGGTGCAGGCAGACCTGCGCTGGCTGGGAGGCCGAGGAGCCTTGTCCTGGGAGGGCACAGATGCCAGGGCCCTGGAGGCAGACAAGAGGCTCTGTGGGGTGGCTTGGTGGGTGCCACTTCCCAGGTCTGCTTGCTAAGTCCTGCCCTAGACCTGAAGACCAAGGATGGCCACGGGGCAGGCTTAAGAGCAGTGGGAGCCGCCACCCCCTGCACTCCCGCCCCAGCTCTATGCTCCTCGGTCCGAAGTCCTTGCCCAGGCAGGGCCTGGGGCTGGGGGTCACCAAGGCCCAATGTATCTGGCATCTGCTTCCATGGAGTCTCTTGTTTGTCTGTGCCTTGGTTTCCCCATCTGGGCCCTGTGTGGTGCAGCTGTGGAGGCCAGGACCCCTGTGTGCAGTCTTGGGCCCAGCTGCCCCCACTGTGGGTCTTTGTGGTGGGGAGGTCATCCCTGTCTTCCTCAGGGACTGGTGCAAGGGGCCTCTTGTCACTCCTCGTGTTGAGGACAGGCAGGTGATGAGGAAGGAGGCACCTGGGGCGGGGGGTGTTGTGACACTCCGTAGTGAGCAGAGAGGCTGGCTGGGGTGGCAGTTGTGAGCACCACGCAGAAGACAGGGGCCAGAGTCTCAGGGAGGGGACTTGGTTGAGGAGAGGCCCACAGACACCTCCGTCAGGTGGCTGAGCCCCCAGCCCCCGTGACAATGACGTTCAGGGCAGAGTGTCTGTTCCACCTGAGAACACTGGGAGGGGTTGGGCTGTGGGATTCCGAGGTCCTGCTGGCCTCTGACATGGAGGGTGGGCCTCGTGCCTAGATCAGCGTGCCCTGACCCCGCGGCTGGCCCTGCTGGGCGTGAGGGCCCATCCCTGCCCTCTAGGGCGGCCCCGGCAGCCAAGAGTGGGGAGAGGGAACCGGTGGGAGGCCTTTGGGCCAGCAACATGTGACTTGTGTAAACTTCAGGGGTGAAAAGAAAAACAAAGAAAAAAAAAAAAAAGAAAGATAAACTTCAGGGGCCTAGAATCATCTGGAGGCCTGAGCTGGAAGTAGGGAAGTGGGGGAAAGGTCGCAGCGCCGCACCAGCTGTGGGGCTGTGCGCCAGGGCCAGCGGGAGCAAGGTGGCCTGTGGCCAGCTGGGCCAGACACCCACAGGCCAGCCCCGCCCAGCCGCCGGCCACCGGGAAGGCTGCGCGTTCGTGCGGTCAGCCTGGCCGGCCTCCTGGTCCCCCGGGTGGGCGGTGTGGGGAGGACCGTGGGCAGGAGGCCCCACCACGGTCTCCCCGTCTCTGCCTCCCGCCTGGAGGGGCTTCTCCAGGCCCCCGCCCTGGCTGTCCTTCAGGATGTCATTCTGGGCCACTGCCAGGGTGCAGGGGGCTGGAGCGGAGGGCCTGGCTGGACAGGGGCTCTGGCGGCTGGGGGGGGCTTCCCCACCGGGCTCCTGCTGACCGACCGGCCGCCACACCTGAGGCAGTGGCTCCAAGGGGACAGACAGAGACAGCGAGGAGACAGTCTCCTTTTGGGGCCAGGGGCCATGCAGTGTGTCCAGAGGGCGTCTGCTAACTGGGAAAGAGAGGTCACTTGAGAGGCAGACCCAGTGACCTTTCACTTTACGTCTGCCATGCCCCCGGGCCACGAGGACAAAGCACAGACATCACATGCGCCAGCCTCGGGCGCTCCGCCAGGCCTCCGTTGTTTCCAGGGTTTTGCTGGGTTTGTTTCAACCAGCAGCTACTTAATCCCAGCTCCTGCTAAGGACTTCCCCGTATGCGGGAGCCAACAACACAGCCCTGCTGACCTCTGGAGCTGGCCGCCGGGACAGAAGTGGCTGCGCGCACACAGCGGTTGGGGCCAACAGGGAGGCCGCCTGGACGTGACAGCGGTGAGTAGGTGCTGATTGGGGAGTGGAGTCGCAGCCATGGTGACGAGGACCCAAAGGCAGGCGAGGGCAGAGCCAGGGACCACAGGGAGTCTATGTCTTCAAGAGAGACAGGATCGTGTCAACTCTGGTGCAGGCAGACTGGAGCTGCAGGAAATGGGAGCGGGAGACTGTTCCCAGATGGAGATTCAAGTCATCTTTTAATTTAAAAAGGAGGCCGGGCGCGGTGGCTCACGCCTGTAATCCTACCACTCTGGGAGGCCGAGGTGGGCGGATCACTCACAGTCAGGAGTTCGAAACCAGCCTGAGCAAGAGCGAGACCCCATCTCTACTATAAATAGGAAGAAATTAATTGGCCAACTAAAAACACATAGAAAAAATTAGCTGGGCATGGTGGCACATGCCTGTAGTCCCAGCTACTCGGGAGGCTGAGGCAGGAGGATCGCTTGAGCCCAGAAGCTTGAGGTTGCTGTGAGCTAGGCTGACGCCATGACACTCTAACCCGGACAACAGAGTGAGACTCTGCCTCAAAAAAAAAAAAAATTAAAAAAGAAATCTTCATTGAGGTATATAATTCATATGTAAAAAACTGCACCTACTTAAAGTGTACAGTTTGGTAGGTTTCTCATACCGCCCCCAAACTGTCATCACACTCAGATAATGGGGACATCCCCACCACCCTCAGGGATTCTCTGCCCCTTCATAATCCCTCCTCCCCTGGCTCCCATGCCTGGGAGCCACCCATCTTTCTGGGTCACCATAGATGAGCTTGCATTTTCCAGAGTTTTATATGAACGGGACCGTATAGCATGTATTCCTTCTTGTCTGGTTTCTTTAACTCAGCACAGCCATTTTGAGATGCATCGCACCGTGTGTGCCGACTGTTCATCCTGTATCGCGGAGGAGTCCGTGGCGTTCTTCAGCTCCTGGGGGAGCCCTCGAAAACCAGCATCCCACAGTCATGGTGAAAGCCAGCAGCCCAGCAGCCCAGCAGCCCAACAGCCACCAGAGGGGCCAGACGGGGCCAAGCCCCTCCAAAGCCTCAGTCCTGAGAACTGTTATTATTTGACCTGTCTGGTGGGGCCCTGGAAAACCCCACTTGCGAGGCTGCCTTTATTTGACCTGACCCAGCGCTCACCCGGTGCCTTTTCCCAAGGGCATCTGTCAAAAAGTATTTGGAAGACACTGCCAGTTTCATGGCTCCCTGAGGGGGTGCGCTGCAGCCGGCGCAGACACTCTGCACCATGAAAACCAAAAGGCTTAAAAGAAAACACGGAGCAACAGCAAGTGCATAGGTGCTTGGAAAGTCGCCAGCACATCCCTGGGAACCCAGAGGGCCGCCGTGCACATTCACAGGGCTGTGCACATGCTCAGGAAAGGCCCAAGGAGGCCCCCAGAGTTCACCTCTGGCTGACCTTGAGGCTCCGAGCACTGAGGAAGTGAAGGCTAAGGCAGAGCTGTCAGATGCCTGCAGAGTGTAGGGGGGTGAGTCCCAGCACCCCACAGAGCCCCTCTGCAAAGCCTGGTAGACTCACGTGTTTAAGGAAATCTCTGTCCAATCATTAGCCGGCCACTAAGGTAGCTGAGCAGGGATCCCAGGGTCCACACACAACAGGAAATACAGACCTTACAGAATTATCCAGAAAAATCACTAAACAAACAAAATGGCAACAAGAAACCCTGGAGAGGGTGAGAATCTGACTTCCAGAGTAAACATACTATGCTGTCTAAAATGTCCAGTTTGTTCACCAAAAAATTACAAGATGTGCAAAGAAACATGAAAATATGGCCCGTATAGGGGAAAATTGATCGAAAGCATTCTGGAGATATCCCAGACGTAGGAAAACATGTCTAAAGAACTGAAAGAAAGTATGAGCCGGTCTCACCAAATAGCACCCTGAGGTACTGCCAGCTTGCCCAGAGCCACCCACTCCGAGCTGCCTGGATGTGGCTGCCGGGCTGAGAACCAGGGCTGGGGAGGCCTAGGAGCCCCTGAGCCCCAGGGAGCTGGGTAGAAGCAGCAGGCCAGCCTGGCCTGGGAGGACGCAGCGGGCACAGACGGAGGGA
Organism: Mirza zaza; assembly: GCA_008750895.1. Classification (NCBI taxonomy): domain Eukaryota; kingdom Metazoa; phylum Chordata; class Mammalia; order Primates; family Cheirogaleidae; genus Mirza; species Mirza zaza. The sequence continues at coordinate 69,690 of VSMD01014964.1, forward strand.
CGGCCCTGCTTGTGTTGAGCTGGGTATGCCCTGTTTGCGGATGGACTCCAAAAGAATGAGAGTGAGGACAGGGAGTCGGCACTGGCCGTGGGGTGGATGCAGAAAGGGCCCTGGGGTCTTCAGTTGGCCAACCCCGGCCCGGGCTCTGGGGATGGTTGGGAAACAGTGGGGTCTGTCACTGTGTGACAAGTCACCAAGCCTGGAGCCTAGTGCCTCTTTGTGAAATGGAGATGCTGCCCTGCCTGGCAAGCCCTGTCCTTCGCAGGCAGGCTGGACGTGGGCACAGCCTAAGGTCTCTCCCCCAGGGCTTCCTGGAGAGGGGCTGCCAGGCCTAGGGGACCCCTTGGAGCCAAGGCCCCCAGGCTGTTTGCTTACTCTTATCGCGACCAGCCAAGAACAGGATGAAGTGCTTCGTGTGGGCGCCTGGCAACGGGGCCATCGAGCCGGCTGCCCGGCTGGCCTGTGCCCCATCTGCAGCAGTGGGGCAGGGCGTCACTGCCTGCTCTGGCCAGAGGGGAGACGGACAAAGGAGGGGGAGGCCGGGGAAGACCTGGGCAGCTGGGAGGTGGGAGCTGCCACACAGAGACTGCCCAGGCCAGGAGGCCGACAGGCTGCGGGGGCGAGGCCTCCCCCGGCCCCTCCCTGCTCAGCTGGGCCCACACTCCGGGCAAGCAGACCACTCGCAGCGCCCACCTGGGAACAGGGCCCCCCAGACACTGCCAGGGAAAGGGAGCGGGGAAGGTAGCATGCTCACCCCCAAGTGAGCACTCTTTGACCTTGGGTGTTGTGTGGTTAATTTTAAGTGTCAATTTGACTGGAGTAAGGAATACCTAGAAACCTGGTAACGCTTTAGTTTTGGGTGTGTCTGTGAGGGTGTGGTTTCCAGAGGTCAGCAGTGAGTCTGAGTGGACTGCAATGTGGGCAGACACTGTCCAGCGTGCTGGGGCCTGGAGAGAACGAGAACAGAAAAAGGCAAATATGTCCAGCCAACTGCAGGAGCTGGGACCTACTCTTCCTCTCCTGGCTGTGGACAACTGCAGGCTCCCGGCCTTTGGATTTACGCCAGCAGCCCCCAGGGTCTCGGGCCTTTGGCCTCGGACTGAGAGGGACACCATCACTTGCCCTGGTTCTGAGGCCTCTGGACTTGGACTGTCACCATCCCGGGTCTCCAGCTCCCAGCCGGCCCAGCATGGGACTTCTCAGCTTCCATAGCCATGAGCCGATTTCCCTAATAGGTCCCCTCTCATATATCTATATATCTGTGTCTATATTCGTCAAGGTTCTCCAGAGAAACATGTTAGTCGGGATTCTCCAAAGAAATAGAGCCAACAGGAGATGCATATGAGAAAGGGAGAAAGAGAGAGAGAGAGAGAGAGTAGGAACCAGCTCATGCAATTGTGGAACAAGAAGTCCCATGATGTCCTGTCTTTGTGCCTACAGGCCCAGAAAGCTGAGGGGAGGGTGGCATCAGTCCTGGTCCGGATCTGAAGGCCAGAGAACCAGGAGCACCTGTGCCTGAAGGCAGGAGAAGATGGGTTTTCAGCTCAAGAAGAAAGAGAATTTGCCTTCTGCCTTCCTCTGCCTTCTTGTTCTGGTCAGGCCCTTGAGGGATTGAAGGATGCCCACCCCCAAGGGGGAGGGTGGATCTTTACTCAGGCTACAAACGCAAATGCTCATCTCTTCCAGAAACACCCTCCCAGACACACCCAGCAATGATATTTGGCCAGCTATCTGGGCTTCCCTTAGCCCCTTGCCCACCCCTTGTCAACCTAGCGCCCATACACATCTCCGGAAACGGTACTTAATCTCCAGATATTAATCGCAAGGTCATGTTCCACCTAACGTGTGACACGTCTATCCTATGTACAAACAAAAATGCCCTAATCCCTTCCCCGGAAGAAGAGATAAAGTTGTAGGTAATGTTTACGCTTCTGATAGCCCACAACTTAAATACCGTGATGTAGTTAACAGTATTGACATAAAGTCAACACATCTTAAGTTATATGATAAGGGAATAAGAGAGGAATAAAAGCAAAGATATTTGCTTAATCTGTGTATATGTACACACAAACAGAGTCATGCACTCATGACAATCACAGTCCTCGCTTCTGTGACTGGCCGTGTGGTCACAGCTGGTCTTTGTAACCGCATTTGCCCACTGCCCATGCTGCACGGCCGTTGCCTTTAGGAAACCCCTCAGCGGGTCATGCGACCCAAACCTTCGTTCCTGAAGGGCTGGGCCTTTGGGAGTCCTGCCTGGATTGTTGTGATCTCCCGTTGACCTGTGATCTCCTGCCGTTGTGATTTCCCCTTGACCCTAGTCACAGAGCGGGGCGATATTGAGACGCCCTAAGGGATCACTGGTATTCCCCACACACTCTCCCCTCCTCCGTGGGGTCATGGTCCAGTTTCCCCCAGAGTCTGGCTCCATCACCCCAGCCGACAGCGGAACTCTTCCTGCCTGTTGACCCTGAGGCATGAGGAGCCCGAAATGGCTGGGTGGCTGTCTCAGCGTCCAGTTCCATGGAGTCGTTGTGTCTCCTGGTAAAAGTGTTCCTCCCTCTGGAATTAAGATCATTAGGCCAGAGAGCATGAAGTTGTAGGAACAGGAAGCAAAGATGTTGCTAGTGGGTCTCTAGACGTGACAGTGCGTGGCGCCACTCCCACCGAGCCCCCCTCGATTCCTGGACCTGTGCATCTGGCCACGGGAGACAGACAGCCATATAGCAGAGGCCAGTTCAGAGCCTGGATAGAGGTGTTGCCTCCTAGCTGGTGCTGTGACTGCATTCAAAGGACGTTCCATCATTTTATGAAGCCGGCTGCTTCAGGATGGTGAGGAACGTAGACCAGCGAATCCCGTGAGCACGGGCCCATCGCCAAACTTCTTTGACGGTGAGGTGCGTTCCCTGATCAGAAGTGACGCTGTGTGGAGTGCCATCTTACGCTATCCGGGGGAGGCCGGGCATCGCTAGCCCGCTGCCCTCTGATGCAGCCGACCACACTGCTAGACCCTTCCTAACTCCTGGGCTATCACAGGAAAGGCAGGATCTTTGCCTAGTGGCCCCATATCAATAAATTTGGCCTGAGTCGACTTTATGTTCCTGCCACCATTACCCCACTCCCTCGATATCCAATCCCACATGCGTCCCTGGATTCCGCTTGTATAAATTAGAAAACCCAAGTAGTCCTTTGGGAGTGGAACGCACCTCCTCACAGGCCCTGCTGGGACTCAAGTCTGGTTGCAGGTCCAGAGGCCAGCAAGGGTGGGGGTGGAGCTGAGGACACGCAGCACTGTCCTGCTTGGCCGCTGCCCCGGGGAGGCCATGGCGTTTCCTCAGGCCACGGCCAGTGGGCTGGGAGTCTCTTCCAATGGCAAAAGAGACTCACCAGCGTGGAGGGGCTCAGTGTTCCTGGCTTCATCAGTCTCCCACCCCCATTCCAATTTGCAGGCTCCCAGCCATGCCCTCACTTAAACAGGAGACGCCCTGCAAGCCCCCTGTCCAACTGGCATTGCAATCCAGCCGATTGCAGGATGAGGTTCTGTGTTTGATTTTCAGTAATTTCAGCCTTTTGGCTACAGCAGTTACGAATCTCTTTCAAGGCACACCTAGGAGCTCTTAGGTCATTTATGCAGCACTTGAACTTGGAATTTGAATCCCCAAGTTCATTTTTTTCTTTCGTCACTTTGTTGAGTGACATTAGGACAAACCAACCAATGCCATTATACTCCTCGGTTTTCCGAAATGTTCGAAAGTCTCATATAGTCACTTAGCTCCTTGCTTCTTGTAAGAGGATGATTAGGAGTATCCAATACAGGTGTTTTGTGTATCTCTATAAATAGTTCACACCGTGTACCATCAGTGTACTCTTTACTACTGGAAATGGAATCATTAGCATCTTTAAATCTAATCCCTTTACAGAGACAATTCTGAAAACCCCAGAACCAATTCAGAAAACTCATCCTTAAAATTTTGTTCCTTTGAAACTACTTTGGGTACCAAATCTGTGTTAGTCAGCGTTCTCCAGACAAACAGAACCACTAAATTATATATAATGTGTGTGTATATTTATATATGTATATTTATTTATCATAGGAATTTGCCTACGTGATTATGGAGGTCTAGAAGTCGCTCCCACAATATACCGTCTGCGAGCTGGAGAACCAGGAAAGCTGGGGGCATAAGTCGGTCACAGTCTGGAGGGCCTCAGAACCGGGTGTGGTAGTGGTGGGGGGTTGATGTAAGTCCTGGTCTGAGTTGAAAGGTCTGAGAACCAGGAGCTCCCGTGTCCCAAGGCAGGAGATGGTGGATATCCCAGCAAATTTCCTTTCCTACACCATCTTGTTCTAGTTGAGTCCTCAACAGATTGGAAGATGCCCAGCCACACTGGTGAGAAAGGGTCTCCCTTACTCAGTCTCCTGATGCCAACGCTAGTCTCCCTGACACGGAAAATGTCGGGCGCCGGGATGTGGCCGGTTGCCGCCTCCCCGTCACTCCGCATCTCTGCGGGCCAGCGCTGCGCGTGGCCAGTTGGAGGGCACGTTGCTGGGGCTGGGCCCCGCCGCAGAGAGCCGCCCTGGCGCCGTGTGCCGCCTGTTTCCGGCCACACGGCTTGAGTGATCCTGATTGGATAATTTTTGAATCCCACTGTTTTTGACTGGATGTTAAAACTTGTTGTTGATTGGATGTTAAAGCTTGTAGTTGATTGGACACTTTTAAGCCCTACCAAGGGTATAAAAGCAGGAGGAGAACAAGGAAGGGGGGCAGAAGATCAGAATACAGGAAGAGAGCTGTAACACTAGGTGTGCTGAGCCTGCCAGAGGAATAAAGGCTGTTCTCCGACTCTCCATGTGCCTCCCGGTTCTTTCCCTTGTCAAGAGCTGTAGCACTTGCTGTACACGTTGCTGCAACATCCCCAGAAGCACCCTCCCAGACACACGTAGAAATGTTTTGCCAACTATCTGGGCCTCCCTTAGCCCAGTCACGTCGGCACACAAGATCATCTACCACACTGGGTTTAGATGCCTAAGGCTGGGGTAGAGGCAGGCTGGGTCCTACAGGCCCTCAGTCCTTGCTTGTGTTCTTTGGAGAGAGCATTTATGAAGGAAAACATGTAAAGGTTCATGTTTGCATTTGTTTAGCGGGTCTCCGCACTTTTCCTTCCTCTTCTTCCTTGTATTGGCTCGCCGGTGATCTGTCTGCATGATGAATTCCTGTTGAGTTTCATGCTCTGGGGACCAGAGGGACCATGCCTCCCCCTGCGGCTTCCTGCTACAAGGACGGGATCCTCCCCTCCTAGAGGACAGGCCAGCGGAGCCCCGAGCACTCCAATGGCCAACAATTTCCCTGAGGAGCCGCTGAGGTCTAGACATACGTACGCCACGAAGAAAGGGGAAACGCCCTCAAAAGTTCTAGGCAGTAAAAAACAACTATCTCATATTATTTTAGCTTTTATCATTTAAGTTTTTCATGAAAATTAAGCACATGTGCCTTTTTTTCAGTAAGACAAAGAAACCAGGTCATGCAGTGACTCAGGAGATAATCGTGACGTAACTGTGTCATTGATGACCTTGGATAATTCCAGAACTCAGCGGGCTGTGTGCTCTGGCGTGTGAGGTGATTTATCTGGGCTTTGGACTTAATACGAAAATCACGCACTGAAAAGAGCAGAGGTCAGAAAGGAAAATCCACGCAGGTCCGGACACTGTCTCCCTGCAGGTGCACTCGGCTGAGCCTGTGGATGGCAGTTGGGAGTATCTCAGGGAAAGAAAGCCCAATTTTCTCTCCTAATCACTGGGAGAAAACCCACTCACCAAATTTATTACCATCCTAAAAGTTTGTTCGATCGTCTTCCTCAGCATACTATAACAGAGTTCTTTAGCTGCAATGTACGAGAGAATGTTCAAGAAAGAAGAGCTGGGATTCAGCGAGCCTAGGCTGCCATCTCTTATTCATTCATCTCGCAAACATTGTATCCATTCATTCAGTCAGTCAGTCAGGGAAAGTCAAGTATCATTGTATCAAGCAGGGTCGCAACAGGAGACAGGACATTCAAAATGGGATACTTCAAGAAGCGATTATTCATGAAGGGACATTTACCAAGAAGGAAATGTAGGGGAACCTACAGGGATAATGTCCTAACCTGCAGCAAGAGGCAGTTCATTCCTGAAGCGAAAAGGAAGTGGTTACCTGTACCTGCCGGGAAGGTCATTTGGAGACCACCTGAGGCAGGGTGAGCTGCAGGAACAGCCGGCGTGAGGCGGCCAGTGGGAGCCGGGGAATGACACCCTGACCTCCGTCTTTCCCTTCCTATGTCTCGCTCCAGCCTGCACAGGCTGGTGTGGTCCACACGGGCGAGCCTCCCCCGAGGAGAGGGCTGGAGAGAGGACCCAGAGGGGCCGGTGGGAGATACTGGCAGAAGTATCTACAATGTACCTGCCATTTTTTTTGCAGGCCAAATGGATTTGTCAGTGAACAAGCAGGACAAAAACACTTGTTCTGATGGAGGGAACATTTGAGCAAAGTGAGGCAAATGGTGAACAAAAAGTATAATGAGTAAGATGTATACCAAGTTAGAAAGTGATAAATGCTACGGGGAAAAGTAGAGCAGGTTAGGAAGGCTGGAGAGCATGGGCGGGGGGTCAGTGAGGGGTGGGGAGTGGCTGGGGTCGGGGGACCAGGCAGCACTTGTCCTTCACCTTGGAATGGATACGTTACATGCCCAGTGGCCGGACCCCTACAGATTTACTGAGACAACCCCCTGCATTTCTGCAGGATTTGTTTTCTGCTGACTCACGTGTATGATCCTAACACTGTCTACGGAAGACACATTTCCTGTGCACCAGGTCCTCTCAGCACGCTGCCATCAGTGGGGTAGACTGCCTTGACGCCCTGTGGGATGGAAAGGTGACCAAGGTCCCCACAGACCAGACTCTGACATAGGGCTGCAGAGTTGGGATAGCCCTGAGGTGGCCCTGAGTGAGGACAGCGAAGGTGTGCTGGTGGCCCGGCCAGGTGAAGCAAGCTGCTTCTGGTGGCGTTTAACAGACACGGGGAAGGGCGGGCCCGAGACTCAGCCTTTAACTCCTATCGTTAGCACACCACTGACGTCCAAGGACGCTCGTAAAACATGAGTCTGTCTTCCTGGAAACATGACCAGGATTGGGCAAACACCACGACTCTGGGCAAGGGAAAACCATTAAGTTAAACGTGGTGGCTTCTACAACCTACGTGCCGTTGTCTCCATCATGTGACCTTGGTAGACCAGCTACGTGGTGCCTTCAGCTACCATGTGACGTGAGGTCGGAGGCAAGGGGGACAGGTCCTGTCTACATCGTGAGGACTTTGGCTTTTACTCTGAAAGAAGCAGGGATCCACTGCGGATTTGCATCAGGGTTCTGATTTGTATTTTAGAAGGATCATCACAGCTGCTAGACTGAGAATAAAGTCAAGGAGCCCAGGGCTAGAAACAAAGAGTCCAGTTAGCTTACTGTAAGAACCCAGGCCACAGAGCCAGGTGTGGACACAGTCTTAGGAACTGTTGGCAATTACCTTGAGAGCCCAAGGAGAGTGAGAATTGGGAAGAAGCCCCCCAAAAAAAGGAGAGAAAGAAAATAGGCTGTTAGGGACCTCAAGCCCCAGGACGCAGCTTTGCCACCTTGAACTTCTCCACGTACGCTCCCCAGTGTTCAGGCAGTTCGCGTGGTTTCTGACTCTCGCCACCTAAACCTTCTAGCTGACTTACCTGCCATGAAAGCCAAAGTGATCTAAAAAGTTGTCCTCACTGTCAAACGTCCTAGAGCGATGAAAGGCAAGCAATTAGGGCACTGGTAACCGCGGAAAGAGCATTTCCGGCGGAAGCAGCACGTGAGAGCAGAGAGGAAGGAGGTTTGGAGTCGGTACCCTCTGTCTCTTCCCAGCACTGCGGCCTCCTGAACCTCACCAAGTCTTGCCTGGGAAACACGAGGATGGAGGAGATTGTGTCAAGTGCGGAGTTCAACAAAAGCATGGATGTCAGGCACTCAAGGGCATGAGAAGTGAGAAAGTGGGCGACAGACTTCAGGGACAGAAACAGTCCACAGGAGGTGCAAGTGGCCCATAAACATGAAGCCGTGCTCAGTGTCGCTCACGCACAGAAGTACAGGTCACAGCAGGAGGATGTCAGGAGACCGGCCCTCTCACACTCAGCTGGTAGGAATGTAAACTGGCTCACTCTGGGTTGCAATTTGGCAGTATCTAGAGAATACTAACTGGATGTGTGCTCTGACTCAGCACGCTTCTGCTAAGAATTTGCCTTACAGCCTTTCACCTCACAAGTGTGGAGGGGCAGACGCGCGGCGTGGTTTCTGCAGCAACGTTTGTAATGCGGAGACTTAGCCTGGACGTCCTCCAGTGGACAGTTTAGATGACAAAATCTAATGGAATATAATACAGTGATTAAAGCGAACATGCCTAAACAATATTGATAAACAAAAACATCTGCAAAGAGTATGAATAGTGTGACCCTATTTGCAAAATGATATGAACGGTATGCTTGGATTTGCATAAAGTATTCTTGCATGTCCTCTGAGGAATTAGTGGTTATCTCTGAGGAGTGGAACTGGGAGATGGGAAACTTATTTCTCAGAGGAATCTTCTTATGAAACTCTAGCATTCATTCTAATAGATTATAATTCTTTTTTTAGCATCAACAGTGGTCTGTAGTCCCAGCTTCTTGGGAGGCTGAGGTGGGAGGATTGCTTGAGCCCAGAAGTTCAAGGCTACAGTGAGCTATGATCATGCCACTGCACTCCAGCCTGGGTGACAGAGTGAGACCCTGTCTCTAGAAAACATAACTTGGTCCAAAGATTTGAAACAGGTTATGGCTAAAGGGGTTTGGGACCAAGGAGGTGTGTCTAAGATAGAAGAGTTGGCAGAAGAGGAAATAATCTGTCCCCTGCCAGGGGCCTGGGCCCTGGGCAGTGGCAGGACAGGGTGCAGAAGATGGGCTTCAAAGCCTGCTTGTGTCACTGCCTGGGTGACCTCCAGTGGGATGCAAAGATTGCTGAGGTTGGATGGCAATAATATACTGCTTCCCTTACAGGTTTTGGGGCAACAGGTACAAGGAACTCGAGTGCAGCTGGTCAGCAGTCCTGCCAAGGCCTAGCCCAGCTTCCTCCCATGGGCAGGGCTTCCATTCAGCGACCCTGTGACACCTTCCCAACCAGGGCTTGCCGTCCCCTTGAAACCACCCTTTTGTGGGCCATTGCTTCTTTTTTTTTTCTGAGACAGAGTCTCACTTTATTGCCCAGGCTAGAGTGAATGCCGTGGCATCAGCCTAGCTCACAGCAACCTCCATCTCCTGGGCTCAAGCAATCCTGCTGCCTCAGCCTCCCAAGCAACTGGGACTACAGACATGCGCCACCATGCCCGGCTAATTTTTTTTCTATATATATTAGTTGGCCAATTAATTTCTTTCCGTTTATAGTAGAGATGGGGTCTCGAACTCGTGAGCTCAAACGATCCGCCCACCTGGGACTCCCAGAGAGCTAGGATTACAGGCGTGAGCCACCGCGCCCGGCCAGAGGCCATTGCTTCTTAAGGACTTCTGCTTCAGTGATGGCTAGTCACTAACCGGATGCTCCCTCCCTACCAGTCTGTTCCGTGACCTGCTGATGCAAGTCCAGCCCAGACTCACGGGCTGTAGCACGTAAAATCTCTAGCCTGGGCCACAGAGCAAGACTCTGTCTCCTAAAAAATACAAGAAAAGGAAAGAAAGAAAATAAGGCAAAAGTGCTACAAGGAGATCCTTTTCTGTTCCAGTATTTTAAGATCTCAAATTTTGTTTTACTAATAGGAATGAATAATAGGAAATGACATATTATGAAATAGACATATAAAATTTAATCCCTTTAGTTTAAAATACATCTTCAAAGATACAATTAAAAATAAGACAAAATCAATTTCACAAAACAATATATAAAAGTTATGTGACCCATATCCCATACCTTATCTTAGAAAACCAGTAACTTAGTTCACATACTTCATTAGAATATTTTAACCTAAGAATGTCACTATCAATCCTACTTATATAAATGACCTATTCTAGTTCCCTGAACCTAAAGATACCCGTGATTTTTGTTATAAAATTACATTTTTTAGTATTTTAATATATTTAAACATGTATACAAAATGTTCCCCTGCCATGGTAATATAGTCTTATAAATTTGTGAATGCTTTCTAGAATTGTTAACATCAAAGATAAAGCTTGAAGGCTCTGAACATGATAAAATAATCATTTCTTACAACAGGAAGATTAGGAAGAACTCTGTTTTGAGTCGTATCACTTGGTACACAATCATTACAATGTGTATGTTGTAATTACTGTGTGCTCACTCTATGTAGGTACCTCTGACTGATACCAGCATATACAACAGATATGAATTGCAGCAGTGTTTTCCTTTTACTTCATTGGTTAAACAGTGCAGAAATCCAAATGATAACATTCTCCATAGCAAACAGAATCTGTCATTTGAGGTTTTGCTATGCGATGGAATGATTGCTTGTGTTTGGGAAAACACAAGAGAAAACAGTTTTTTATCGGGTTCCACTAAGCAAGGAATTCTATCCAGTTGGTATACATTATCAAAAATAACTTAACCTTTTGTCTAGAGGAAGTCTTTAAGGCGGATCTTACTGCATATCCTCACTGTATGTACACAGAGACCATATTTATATATTATATATCTATATAAGACATGTATGTACACATTTACAGACACAGACCTTCAAATATATATTGCACTTATATACAATGCAGCTTTATCTTAACTGATTTCATACTGTAACCCATTTAAATTCTTCATACGAAAGGCAGTTGATATGTCCAAGAAAGTTGCAAAGAAAGATTTCAGTAACATGCCCTATTTTAGTAAACATTTATTGGAGGGTGAGAGGCCAAGGGAGAAAGCACTCAGCCCTTTACCCCTCAGGTGCGCCCCGGAACCTGGGGCAGCAGAGTTACGCGGAGTCCAGGAGAGGGCGCCCCGTCCTCAGAGCCAAGCCTGCTGCTTTCCTGACTTCCACTAGCGAGCGGGCCCACCAATAGTGCAGGGACAAGGCTGCCATCCCAGTATTGTGATAAATAATGTAGCAGATATCCTAAAGGTTCTCAGAGGCTCTGTTAAAACCTGGAACAAATTCTTCACTTTTAATCCTAAATATACCAGAAAATTCAAACAGTGGTACGAGGATTTCTCTGTCATCTGAAAAATGCCAATGCAATAAATTAAACGCTATCTCCAAGCCAAAGGCAGCTCCAACTCCAACTCGAAAGGAATCCCTTCCCTTGACACCGCCTGTGTTTACGAGGTTGCTGACTGGGGAGCCGAGCCGTAAGATCTAGTGACACCTTCATGGATCGCATGGGGGGCTGCGGGCCCTCTGGCTCTAGATCTCAGTCAGGGTGAGCTTGTACGACCCCCCCACTTCTTCGATCTGCAGCTGGAAGGTGTCTTCATTGGAGTAATGCTTCACGATGTTGTCATCCATGTTCACCAGGATCCTGGAAGACAGACAGACAGACGGCTTTGTTCCCGCCCCTCTGGAGTCACACCTAGATCCAACATTAGCTCTGCCACTTACCAGCTAGGACACAGGAGGCAAATTATTTAAACCTCCCTAAGCCTCCACTTCTTCATCTATAAAATGGGGACAATAATAGTGCCCCCCTTATAAGATTGAGAAAATTAAATAAGGAGGGAACTGAGTACAAGCACTTGTATCACAGCATGTGGCACGTGGTAAACCAAAAATACTAGCTTATGTATTATTATACCTGGCATGTAGTAGTCCCTTATAAATATTATAACACAACAAAATAAATTTATACAAGGAATCTTTCATTGGTCCTGCTTTGGAAAGCAACTGAATAAAATTAATTACATGACCTGAAGCCCCATTTCCCTGACAAATTATGTTCTCTGGTAAGTTGTCCCCAAAATTTAAATGAACTACTATTAAGTTCAACTCTTTCAACTAGACCTATCTAGAAAATTCCAATTAGAATTTGTTTTAGAATTAAGCCAAAAAATTTTTATGCTATTCCCTGCTTATCCACGCCAAACAGCATAGACAAGTAAAATTTTGGGACAAAAAAGCAACATTATACAACTTGAAACTACAGCCCAGGGCAGGACGGCAGAGCAGAAAGCACAAAGGCTTTAGTGCAGGCAAAGCTGAACCTGAATCCCGGCTCCACCGTAACAGGCTACGCAACCTTGGATGAGCCTCTCCTGCTCTCTGAGCCTCAGCTGCCTCGTCTGCAAGCCAGTACTGAGGGGCGCAGTGAGCCCCTTGGACAGATGACATGAAAACTCAAGGAAGCAACTCGGGAAGTACCTGGTCCGGTGCTGGCTCACGCCGGGGCTCATTGTGGGGGGGTGTGATTATGGTTGTCCCCAATGCGCTTCATCCCCGAGCATGGAGCCACTCACTGCTGCCACGTACGGAACAGCAAATAAAAACTTCACTTGGGACAATAATCTAACAGATCCCTTTGAAGGCAGATCAATTTTATCTAAATAATTTATAAGAAAAACCCTGTTCTAGCATTCATGCTTCTACAGCTGCTTCTGGACTGGGCACCACGTACGAGTGCGGCCGGCGCAGGGGCCAGACTGGCACTGGGGTGTCAGGGCTTCAGAGTCACGCAGGGCACGGTCGATGCTCACCCCTTTTTACACTTCTTGAATATCTTCCCAATCTTGTCATGGGGAACGTCATATTTGTCTGAGATCTGAAAGAGCAAAGAAAAAAACCTAAAAATGCTGTTTTCATGGCTTTCAAAAGCAAACAAAAACAATCATTTTATATATGTTTAATACACGTAAAATTGCTATTTATATACATAAATAATAATATACAGAGAGTGCCACTTTCTGTTTTTCAAAAATGCACACACAAAGACACGGGAAAGAGCCATGACGCGTGTGCCGCGAGGGCCTGCGAGCGGCCAGGACGCAGTGACGCCACTCCTGTGCAAACTCTGACGTCTTCCTTTCAGGGCACGGAGGCGATTTTTAAAGAGAATGGGCGGATGACTCCAAGGACAAACAGTCTAGATCCAATACTTTATTTGGGATTGTCCAGCCACTCTCGAGGTAAAGTCACTGTCTCACCTCACCCTGTGGAGCAAGGTTGGAGGCAGCGCTGAGAACTGGGCCTCGGCACACTAAGCCTCAGGTCCCTGCCGGTCTTTTAAAAACGTGCGTTTCAGACCAACTTGCAGCTCTGCGCTCTTACCAAGCCAGCCCTTTTTATTCGTATCACTGGATGATAACTCTGCATATAATGCAGCGACTCTCCCTCTTTCTCACACTCTCCTCTCTCCCCATAATCAAGAGTTTCATAACTTATAAGAAATGACAAAGGGTCGCCAAGAGACCAGATAGAGAGAAACTGGAGAGGTGAGCCGGTGTGAGCAGGGGGGTGCCAAGCGACACCAGGGGCTCCAGGCCCCCCGGAGACGCACAGCGGCTCCCAAACCACACCCTCATCCCGCTCCCTTCTTCACTGCCCTTGTCAGTACTTGAAAAACAACGTCTTAACTTTTGTGCTTACTTTATGGTCTCTGTCTTCCCAACTGGGAGGCAGACTCCACCCAGCACCGTGTCCCTTATTCTTGTGAGTCCAGAGCCTACAAAAGTGCCTGGCACACAGCAAGCCCTGAATCAAGTTTTGTTAAATGAATCCGACACACCGCGGCTGTCAGGGGCCAGGGAGACATTTCCAGCCCAGTTGCACACACTTCGAGCGCAAAGATTTTTTTTTTGTTGTTGAGACAGAGTCTTGCTCTGTTGCCCGGCCTAGAGAGTGCGTGGGATTAGCCTAGCTCACAGCAACCTCCAACTCCTGGGCTCAAGCGATCCTCTTGCCTTAGCCTCCTGAGTAGCTGGAACTAGAGGCACGGCCCGCCACGCCCAGCTAAATTTTCCTATTTTTAGGAGAGATGAGGTTTGCTCTTGCTCGGGCTGGTCTCAAACTCCTGAGCTCAAGCAATCCTCCCACCTTAGCCTCTCAAGATTACAGGTGTGAGCCACGGCATCTGCCTGGCGGCTTAAACATCTCTATGGTCTCCAGGGGACTGAGGTCAGTAACATCAGGCTGTGGTGCCGATTAATTGAATTCTACCATAGGGCAAAGCCAAGATGGGGAGCCACGCAGCGTCCTTCCCGGTCACCTCGCTCACTGGTATCCTAAAAGGGAATATGGGATCATTCACTCCAGCCCCGTGCTGACATCCTGTAGGAGGGATTTATGGCCATCACTGGTTACACCCCTAAATTTTCTCAAAGATGCTCTGGGTAAGGTTTTGACACAAGTTCAGTAATTCCCTAGGATTAGGAGTTTCAAAGGCAGACTGAGGAGCTAGTGTTTTTATGTATGAAGTTTTCAAGATTTTATTTGATTAAACATAACTTTTGTTAAGTTCTAAATGGTTTGCTAAATGGCACTCTCCCTTTAATCAAGTATATAAAATTAAACTATTTCAGAGGCCATCACGAATCCATTCAATGCAGCGGAACGGACAGGACTGAGCGGCAATGATTCCAGCAAAGATCCGAAGGAATGTGGACCTGCTGAAATTTGTTCCAGTGGAATCCTATTTTCGTTTTCAAAGGGGATTACAGAGCTGATTCTACTTACAGCTTCCATCAAGCCCTTCAAAGACGGGGTCTTGAGCATGAGGGCATCAAAGACTTCTTCTGACTCCTTTCGAACGTAGAGCAGCACTAATCAATCCCCAGCCAGGAAGGAAGAAGTGAAAAAAGAAAAATAGGATGCAGTTAATTGACATGAGCAAAACAGGAAACAGATCTTGGGTACTGGTTAAAATAAAAAACATTAACATCAAGGATGACAAGCACAAGCCAATATAAAATTTGTCCTAAGGAATACACGTTCCAGCTTCTCTCAACTCTGCCGTATGTCCCAGTTCAAGGTAGATGTTGGTCCGATGGAAGAGATCTCAAAAAGTGAAACTGGGCAAGATGCGTTTGAGCAGTTCATGCTTTTGACAGACTCAGAACCCACTAAGAAATGGAAACCAACACACCTCTCTTTGGTTCTTCTACCCGGGTCAGCTTAGCAGGAGGCGGGACAGCAAAGTCATCTTCCGTGCCATATGGCCCCCTTTTCAAGGCGGAGCTGCAGGTAGTCCAAAACACACCGTGAGGGACATTTTAGGGCACACCACTGGATTTTAGGTTTGAAATGACTTTCATTCTTTATCTGGTCCAGCTTCCTGACTTGTGGATGAAAACCCTGAGGCCCGAGGAAAGACACTGACTGTACCGGGGCTCCTAGACATTAAAGGCAGGCCTGGGCCACACGCAGGCTACCTGCCGCCTGCCACACTCCCATGCCTCTTTTCAGGAGAAATGTTATGGAGGAAGTAGGCTCTGAGACAACCTCGCATGGGTGGTACTAAAGGAGAGGGCATTTCCCACACTGAGAGGCGTGAGCAGAAATGCCAGGGCTGGCTGAGACAGAATGTCCCACAGGAGGACAGATCTGGAAGGGGAGGCTGGCTCTACTGCTGCCATCTCCAAGGTTCAGCTCTCAGGAAGAACAGACTGTATGTCGCAGCTAAGAGGGACTCTGACAGTTTGGTGAGACAGAATGCTGTGCCCAGAGTGTGTGGCAAGACTGGAGGGACTCCAGACCTACGAGCAGAATAACCAGTTGCAGGACTCTGGTGACAAGCATAAGGTTCTAAAGGTCCAAAACACAGAAGCGTCAGCGGGAACAAAAGGGGAGTGCGGGCGGAAGAGCGCCCAGGCAGAGCTCAGCTCTGAGCACCTGCCGAGGAGGGTCCGCTGGAGGGGATCAGGGGTCAGGGGAGAGACAGGAGAATCAGTTGGGGAAGGTGACGGAGGGACGCTGGGTCCTGAGCAAAACGATCCCTTCAGGGACGGGGTGCTCTGTTCATCCCAGTTCCTAGCACGTGACAGGCACCAGCGGAAGTGCCTGTCGGACTCACGTCTGAAACACTAAGAACTAACGAGGCAGCAGGGCCTGGCCTTCAGAGAGACACACAGTCGGTAACACGCCTGGGTGAGTGTCCCCAAAATGACAGTTCGAGTCTCGGGAATGGATCATGATGAGGGAAGAGGGGAACGAGGGACAAACACTCCTCAAACCTGTGCGCTTTCCTGAGGATAGGTCGGTGTCCAGAGAAAAGGGAGATTTAAAAACCAAAGAATCTTCCCTTCTTGGAAAACTCAGTCTTGGTGCCACCAAGAAGGACAGGCAAGGTGGGGTCTGAGCAAGCTGGCGTGCGGAGCCTGGCAGGCGTGTCAGTGGTGCCACCCGGCAGGGAAGGCAGAGCCCACACTTCCGGATCTAAAGGCCATTCTCCACACCAAAGGGAGCAGGGCTCCCTGGGGAAGAGGCCGATCCTAGGGCTGGAAAAGGGAAAATACCAGCGCGGAGCATAAGGACGTGCTCCAAGCATGAGGGCCAGGTCAGAGGGGGCCAGGTCAGAGGGGGCCGAGAGCCAGCCGGAACGGCCCCACTGACCAATCCTGGGACAATCAGAGCATCACAGTACATGACAGTGATGGATTAAACCTGCTGAATAAAACAGGAGACTCTGCGTCCATACTGATATAAATAAATTAATGAATCGATTGAAAGCCTGAAGGGGAATGAGATATTTACAAAGCTACGCTGCCCCTCCCCTGACAACACTCATCACACAAGGAGAAAGAGCAACTTCCCAGTGGAGAAGCCGGCAGACACCATCTCAGTCAAGTGACCAAAGTGAACACCATTCGTAAGGGGACAGACTGACATCGGGCCGTCGGACAGGCTGCACTGAGAACACGGCATTGCCGCTACGACACCCACCAGATGCAGCACCTCAGTCTAATCCCGAGAAAATGACAGACCCAAACTGACGGACAGTCTGCACACACCTGGTCTGTAATCTTCAGAAGTAATGGTCGGAAAAGTCAAGGAAAGGCTGAGATTGCAGACGACGAAAGAGACCTGACAACTAACTGCAACACGGGATTCTGAGCAGGATCCTTTTTTGCTATAAAGAATATTATTGGAGCAACTGGCAAAACTCGAAAGAGGTCTGAGGCCCAACAGTATGAATGCATCGATGCCAATACCCTGATTTGACTGTGACGCAGAAGGACGTCCCTGTCTGCAGGAAGCACCCCAGTATGCAGGAGTGGTGGCTCACCAGGCTGGCAACTCAATGGCTCAGGAAAAACAAGTTCTTCGTTCTGTACCTGCCGTTTTTCTGTAAGCTTCAGACTGTTTCAAAATCAAATAAATTTACTGAAACAAAATAAAACATAAATCTTACCCTTCACCCTCCAATTCCTCCGAGGCAATGGGAAGGACCTAAGACCAAAGAAATAGATGCTTTTCAATTATATGCTCAAAATATTTGACCTTAAGTAAATTATTCCTAAAATAGAAATAATTTTGAATTTGACCGATCTGATACAAAATCCTTTAGGCTTATATTTTCAATAACCAGATTCTTACAGATAATCTGAACTCCTCTAACTCTGCGGTTGGGCCAAATCGGGCCCAAAGCCTGTTTGTATGAAGAGTCTTTACTGAAGCGAAGCCGCGCTCATTCCCGGGCATGCTGTCTGTAGCTGCTTTGGCACTAGAGCAGCAGAGCCGAGCAGCGCCGCAGAGACTGCGCAGTCCGCAAAGCCTAAAATACTCACTGCCTGGCCCTTTACGGAACCGGTGTGCCCCCCCTGCTCGCCCCGGGGCCTCCCATTAGAAGCTAACACACTGGCAATGGCTCCCCAGCAACTCTGAACAACCATTAGTCCTTGCGAGTCTGTCTGCAAAGCGCACGGAAGACTGTCTTTTTCATGTTTGGCTGAGTTCGGCTTAAAAAGCATCCTCCACTCTACCAAAGTTCCTATCTCTCATAAGCTTTTGCCGCAAATGAGGTGTGACTATTTTTTTACTTTAGCTTTAGTTGCCAAGACATGGCTGTATACCCACGGCTATATGCACATAGCCATATACACATGGCTATATACACACAGCTGTATATACACAGCTACGTGCACACAGGGCTATATACACATGGCTGTGTACACACAGCTGTATACACATGGCCATGTACACACAGTTGTATATACACGGCTACGTGCACACGGGGCTGTATACACATGGCTACGTACACACAGTTGTATACACACGGCTACGTGCACACAGGGCTGTATACACATGGCTGTGTACACACAGTTGTATACACACGGCTGTATACACAGGGCTGTATACACACAGTTGTATATACACGGCTACATGCACACGGGGCTGTATACACATGGCTACGTACACACAGTTGTATACACACGGCTACGTGCACACAGGGCTGTATACACAGGGCTGTATACACAGGGCTGTGTACACACAGTTGTATACACACGGCTACGTGCACACAGGGATGTATACACATGGCCGTGTACACACAGTTGTATACACACGGCTACGTGCACACAGGGCTGTATACACAGGGCTGTATACACAGGGCTGTGTACACACAGTTGTATACACACGGCTACGTGCACACAGGGCTGTATACACATGGCCGTGTACACACAGTTGTATACACACGGCTACGTGCACACAGGGCTGTATACACAGGGCTGTATACACAGGGCTGTGTACACACAGTTGTATACACACGGCTACGTGCACACAGGGCTGTATACACATGGCTGTGTACACACAGTTGTATACACATGGCTGTACACACACAGGGCTGTATACACATGGCTATGTACACACAGTTGTATATGCATGGCTGTACACACACAGGGCTATATACACATGGCTATGTACACACAGTTGTATACACATGGCTGTACACACACAGGGCTGTATACACATGGCTATGTACACACAGTTGTACACACATGGCTGTATATACATGGTTGTGCACACACATGCCAATGACGACTGAGTGGAGCCAGGAGAGAGCCTTCCGATGCTCTTCGTGCCATCAAGGCTCCCTACCCAGGCATCCCCCCACCTAAACGCACAAGAGTGTGGATGCAAGCTCCAAATTATGTTACTATTCTAGAATCTTTTAAATGAGCTAGGATATAAATGAACGAATACAGGCAGAACTAAGCTGGCAGGTCTGTCCTGCGCCTGCAAGTGGACAACGCTCACTTAACGTACTTCACTGCACGGCGTCACGTTACCCCAGCCGAATACTCCAAGGAGCTAACTGCTCGAACCTCACTACGCCGGCTTCGTTACCCTGCTGTGCCTTGCTTCCCTGCACCCTCCCTGGGACGCTGGTTACCTACATGAGCGCCCCGCTGCAGGCCGGCAAAGTGCACGTCAGGGATGAAGAGGACAGGCTGAGTGTCGAGATCAATGAAGGGCTTGAACACCGTGATGTCCATGCGCTTGTGAGAGGGAAGCAGCGGCACTTTAACGTCCGAAACTGGAAGAAAAGAACGAGCCAAGGTCAGCAGATCATCCAGGACTGGGTGCAGGCCACAGAGCATTTGCCTCAGTGTGTAAGAAATTTAAATTGCAGCACTTTGCAAGACACAGGTCGTGTCGCTGGACTAGGAGAAAAAGCACAGTTTAATTTTTTGTCTGTGTTGCCCAGGCTGGTCTTCAACTCCTGCCTCAAGCGATCCTCTCACCTCAGCCTCCCAAGTGGCTGGGATCACAGACGCGAGCCACCACGCCCGGATTAAAAATCACAGTTTATGTGAAGGAGTTTGTTGTGTGTATTTCCACTAAAATAAACTGAAGGTTGTATCAAAAATCAAAAAAGAAAAGATATCTTTAAACACACACAGACACACAGAAGATATGTGACAGAGACAAATCATATTTAGTTTTCACTGGAAAGGCTACAATTTATAACTGCACGAACAAAACTTAGAAGTAATTTTACCTCAGGGGTCCTCATTAAATAATTTACATTTTACCGGTAATGTACTTTTTGACTTCAGAACATACCAAAAACTCAACACTGAGGTTAAGCATAAGCAGGTCTGCCTAATTTTTAATTTATTAAATTATAGACT
Source organism: Mirza zaza (assembly GCA_008750895.1). NCBI lineage: Eukaryota > Metazoa > Chordata > Mammalia > Primates > Cheirogaleidae > Mirza > Mirza zaza. Next base: position 89,770 of record VSMD01014964.1, read on the forward strand.
CCATCTGCCCCCACAGTCTGGCCCTGAAGTACTCGGTAATGAGGTTTCCTCCTTGGTCAGCTGCTCCCTGAAGCGACACAGAGAGTTGGCACTTTGATGCTGTGAGAACCCCGCCCAGTGAGCTCAGACGTCTGCTCACAGAACACGCCAGCAGCCCACGTGCCAACGGCGAAACCCTACAGGCACAGAGCAATATTTTGTTTCTTTTAGGTATAGGATTTTGTGAATATGAATATTGGTCACATTAAAGAAAAAAAAGCTTTCCTGGTAAAATGTCTCAACAGAAGCCCTACAGGTCCCGCAAATGTCAGGACATTGCACCGTATGTGAGAAAATGATACGCATTTGGAATTGAGACATCATGAATTCTAAAGGCCATTATCACTATTTTTAAAAGTCTAGACAAGTCTCAATTTTAACAGGCTTTAACGTTTCACGTGGAACGTGTGCTATTTTTCAGGACTGGAACTAGCAGCCTGAACTAGAACCGACAGCCAAAGCAGCTGAGCTCTGGAAACCTCAAGGACCCTTCCAGCAGCTCTGCAGGAAAGCCACCAGGTTCAGCCATTCATCTGCCTGTCTGAGGAAGGACGCAATGCCACCACTGCAGGGCGGCGAAACCGCCCACGCGTATCTGCCGCCTGCGAACGGAAGGGTCTGAGTGGGCAGGAACTGTTCTACTTACAGGCGATCCCCTGGGAGCTGGGGGCAGTGCACTTGCCTTTTCTCTTGCTCTGCTTTCGTTCTTCATCCCGGATTTTCCGCTCGGCTCCCTGCAGGTTGAGAGAAGGCAAGATATGCTTCTGTTTATCTGATCCTCTTTAAAATAGGTAACTGTTACCCTGACCGATGCAGGAAAATCTCTCTTCTCTGGCAATGTAACTCCATCACTTACTATTAATATATTCACGGGCTTAGCTTATCATACTAGTTTCCTCTAAAAAGCCTATTCTTAACAAATAATTTAATTATATGAATTCACAGGGAAAACATTTATTTGAAAACAAATAGAGCAAAATTCCTTTCCTTAATGAACATGGCCAGGTCAAATAAAAAGCTGAGAAAACCTGCTGATGTTACTACAGTGCCTACGGATGAGGGCCTTTCCCCTTGTCTAGCAGGAAAAGAGAAAGAAAAGGCCGGGTTCGGTGGCTCACGCCTGTAATCCTAGCACTCTGGGAGGTTGAGGTGGGCTGATCGCTCAAGGTCAGGAGTTCGAAACCAGCCTGAGCAAGAGCGAGACCCCATCTCTACTAAACATAGAAAGAAATTAATTGGCCAACTAATATATATAGAAAAAATTAGCCGGGCATGGTGGCGCATGCCTGTAGTCCCAGCTACTCAGGAGGCTGAGGCAGGAGGATCGCTCAAGCCCAGGAGTTGGAGGTTGCTGTGAGCTAGGCTGATGCCATGACACTCTAGCCCAGGCAACAGAGTGAGACTCTGTCTCAAAATAAAAAAATAAATAAAAAAAGAAAGAAAGAAAAAACACAAGTCGACTGTGCTTCTGAGTGTCCTCTCCTCTATGGCAATGCTACTGAAGGCCGTGGTCCTGTAATCACTAAGGGACAGATGTGACCAACTAGAGTTCACATCAGGGAGGGTGTCACTGGAAATCTGCATGATCACTTGAAAGAGGAAAAGTGTACTCGGAGTCCTATAAACAGGACACCTCCGTACCAGGTAAACCAATCGTGCGAAGAGTGACAGTGTCCTTCAACTGAACCCACAACAATTTAAGAAAGAACCATATTGGTAATAAACATGACCTAAAAATCAAGCAATTAAGTAAACTAAAAAACCTAACATTTAATCATTTTGCTTGACTTACTGGCATTAATGTCTGGATGGCATAGACTCCTTTACAAAGTCATCCAGTTAAGCCTGAACTGGAAGCTAGTTTTTCTGTTAAATAACTTTTCTGACAGCAAAGAGAGGCAGTGACGATCAGCCACTGATCTTGGCATTATTATATACTAAGGACCATGTTTCAAAACACAGAATACAAAACCACCATCTGCCTTTTCTAGAAGGCTAATACACTGATATATCATCAGTAAACATACAATCTACTTACAAAATCTGCTATGTAATACTGACACAAACATTACCTTCCTGAGATAGAAAAGCAGGTAAATATCCCAGTCTCCTAGCCATTATTATACGAAGTTGGTCTGTATCTCTCCCAGTCCCTTCTAACAGTCTGATAACTCCATTTTGATGAGAAACTAAGGTAGTTTTCCAAAATAGGACATTCCTTCCTTATTTTTTTGCTGTATCGATAAAGAATAAGAAACTCTCTTGCTTCAACTCAACATAGAGTAGCACAGATTTATCTTCCACTCTGACACAACAACAAACGCCAGACAAAAATGCATGAAACAAGGACTCCAAAGGCCCTGGCAGCAGGCAACAAAGAACAGCGACCCCTGCGACAGGAGCCAACGGGGCGAGCCCGTCAGCGCCGCCAGCTTACCCTCCAGAGCACCCAGGCTGTGGCACGGGAGGGGGAGTCTGGGTGGTCTCTCAGTCCAGGGCCCCTGGGTGGAGGAGACAGAGCTGAAAGTCCAGAGTGACCAAGGCAGTAGGACAAAGTACCAAGGAGGAAAGGAATCCAAGAGAGCCCCAGAGACTTCAAAGGCCCCCCCCCCACCCGAGTACTCTGCAGAATACTGACAGGTACACAGGTGGGAGGAAATTACCCAATACTGGGGGAGTGGAAGGGATGGGATGGGATTAGGGGTTGGGATGGGGGGGATGAACATCTGAAAAGATTAGAGAAAGTGTCTGAAACTCACACGGGGCCAAAAACAGTACCTATTCCCAGAATGGAAAAACTTATAATTCACAGGCTATTGGATAGTACACTCAAGGAAATCTTGCTCAGGAGTGCAGAATAATTAGCCTTACACTGAGCATGGCTCCTGACCCACCTATCAAATCACAGAAAGAAGATCTGAAAGGATCAGACAGTTTCTAAGTTGTCTGAGCACTCTGGGAGACTGAGGCAGGAGGATCGTTTGAGCTCATGAGTTTGAGACCAGCCTGAGCAAGAGTGAGACCCCATCTCTATTAAAAATAGAAAAATTGGCCGGGCGCGGTGGCTCAAGCCTGTAATCCTAGCTCTTTGGGAGGCCGAGGTGGGCGGATCGTTTGAGCTCAGGAGTTCGAGACCAGCCTGAGCAAGAGCGAGACCCCATCTCTACTATAAACAGAAAGAAATTAATTGGCCAACTAAAATATATATAGAAAAAATTAGCCGGGCATGGTGGCACATGCCTGTAGTCCCAGCTACTTGGGAGGCTGAGGCAGCAGGATTGCTTGAGCCCAGGAGTTTGAGGTTGCTGTGAGCTAGGCTGACGCCACGGCACTCACTCTAGCCTGGGCAATAAAGTGAGACTCTGTCTCAAAAAAAAAAAAAAAAAAAAAAAAAAAAAATAGAAAAATTAGCTGGATGTGGTGGTGAGCACCTGTAGTCCCAGCTACTGGGGAGGCTGAGGCAGGAAGATCACTTGAGCCCAGGAGTTGGAGGTTGCAGTGAGCTATCATGATGTCATGACCCTCTACCTGGGGTGAAAGAGTTGACTCTGTCTCAAAAAGGAAAAAAAAAGGAAACTAAATCCCCCTTTTTGCTCCCCTGTTTCATAAAAAAGAAAAGAGGAAAAAAAAACAGTTTCTAAGTAACTTGACTAGCTCTCTGAACAAAGTTCAAGAAGATTCATGGGAATACAAAAAGGTGTCCAGTATCCAGCAATCAGAGAAGCAGGAAAACACACAGCTGTCTGTAACAAGGAAGACAAACCACTGAAAATGCCCCCAAACTGACACAGATGTTAGACAAGGTCATTAAAATGGTTATTATAACTATATTCCATATGTTCGAAAAGCTAGTGGAAAAAACTAAGCATGCTAAGTAGAGCTATGAAAGATATAAAGCATCCAATTTGAACTTCAGAGATGAAAGCTACAACATCTGAGATGAACAAGATACTGGATGAGGTTAACAGCAGGTTAGCCTTGGTGAAAGGAAAGACTGGTGAACTTTAGGACATGACAATGGAACTATCCAAAATGAGGCAGAGTAAAAGCAATTTAAAAAGATGAGAACAGCATCAGTGAGCTCCGGAACTTCAAACACCTTATATATGTGTAACTAGGGTCCCCAGAGAAGGGGGAAGGAAAAAACATATAAGAAATAATGGGCGAAAATTTTCCAAATTTGATGAAAACTATCTATAAACCCACAGATTCTCAACAAATCCAAGCAGCTCACCAAACTCCAAATATAAGAAACATGAAGAGACATGATAATCAAAGTGCACAAAACTAGTGACAAAGAGAAAATCTTTAAAGCAGTCAGAAAAAAAACACATGTGATATACAGAAGAACAAAGAAAGAACGACCGCAGACTTCTTAAAGAAAGCGTGTCAGCTGGGAGACAGTAGGATGGCACCTTCCGAGTACTAAACGAAAAAATGTCAACCTAGAATTTTATACCCAGCAGAAGGAGCTTTCAAAATAGATGGTGACATAAAGAATTTTCAGACATACGCAACCTGTTAAGAATTCATCACCAGTAGGCACATACTGCAAAAAAATATTAAGGGAAGTCCATGACATTATAGAGAAGCACTGAAATGCAAGCTGTTCTGACTCAGTCAACAACTAGAGACTGATCTCGGGCAATCAGATCAGGCAGGTGTCATCCCAAAGCATTAATGTGTAACATCTGCTTCCAGTAACAGCTGTGATAAACATTACTCTGATGAAGAAAAATTCCCTCCTGTGGGAAATAAGTGTCAATGAAATTTCTTCTCTATTAGGATGGACTAGGGCTATATACACAAGCTCACAGAACGAGGAGTTGCCAAATTTCCACTGGTTACAGATCCAATTTCTGCTCCTGTTTTCTCTGAAAAAGTTCTAAATTGCTGCTGTTTCTGCAATAAAAGAAAATTCCATTTATCACACTAATTAAGTAACTCATAATAAAGTGCTGATACAACTTTCAGGAGAGAAAAATCATGTGAGTACCTCTGAAGGACACCAAAAGATGTTTTAATTTTGGTTTCCTACTGCAAACCTAGACCAGATAAAATAAAATAGAAGGTGAGGGTTTCAAGGGCCAGCAGAGGGTAGTGAATTGACAGGCACCAAACAACAGGTGAGTCAAATCTCAGAAAGGACAGAATCAAGGAAGCAGGTGGGATATTCCAGAGAAGAGGCAGTGGGGACAAACCTAGGACAGACGCAGCAGTGACAATCAGAAAGCGATGACAGAAAAGGCATAACCAGATGCACAAGAGTCAGGAGTGGGTGTCAGGTCATGTGGGGTTCATGTGGGTCAGAAGTCCAAGGACTTTGAAAATTAATTACATACAGCACATATATAATATTTTCTTCTCATGTAGGATTTTATATCACCCCGTAATAACTGAGATTAAAAACCCGGATGAAAACCTGGTATGTAATTTCACCTTAACCGCCCTGCACTTACATAGCACTTATTACCACTTCTATATGCCAGAGGGGCAGAACACGAGAGATCAGACCAACAATTTCATCTCCATGGAGAACTCTAGAATTACACACCAAGGGAGGCAGGGAAAAAATAATTAATATTTTAAGGGTCTCGTGAAGAAAGCCACAACCCATGAAGGCTGAGGCTATTGAGTATTTACTGACTTGGGCCACACGAAGCACCACTAGAGGCAGACGCCTCTTTTTCTAACCACGGCTTTGTGTGATGTTCTTTTACCAACTTTGTAGCACTTACACTCAAGTAATGAGAAAACGACGACTGACTCTGGCCTGCACATTTGACAGGCCATCCAAACCTCAGACACTATATTCCTATTACGTACGGTCCAAATGAACAGACGGGCAGGCGAGCAGTGACACCAGGATATGGAATCACGTGATGTCCCGAACACATTCAATTGTGCAACTTGGAAGAAAGGCATTCTGCTTCACAGCATACACTAGCACGTGGTTTTAAAGTACTCACATAGCAAAAAGAAGTGGTTTCTAAACTTTGTACAACCACTGATTGCTTGAGTAACTTTGGACAATTCATGAAACCCTTCCTATGTTTTATTTTCTCAACCAGCTACTAATATTGGAGGCTCCCTCGAAAAGTCTTAATACTAAAACCAAATTTGTTTGAGAGCATGAATCACTACTGTTCCTTCCCTTCAAAACTGGTTATACAATTTTACCATCTGATATGGAAAACTCCAGTTCATGCTAAGTCGTGCTGACATCCTCTGATACAGCAGCATTCGAAGTGCGATCTGTCGGCCAGTATCAGCTCACAACTGTTAAGGTCTGGGGAAGGATACGTCTGAAACTAAGTAAGCATCTGGAAAGCAATTAGACAGAATAATTTTGTATCTACTGAATTAAAATAACAGGCCAGGTGTGGTGGCTCACGCTTGTTATCCTAGGACTCTGGGAGGCCAAAGCTGGAGGACTGGTTGAGGTCAGGAGTTCGAGACCAGCCTGAGCAAGAGCGAGACTCCCCCGTCTCTACTAAAAATAGAAAAATTAGCCAGGCGAGGTGGCGTGTGCCAGTAATCCCAGGAGTGTGAAGTTGCAGTGGACTATGATCACACCATTGCACTCTAGCCCCGACAACAGAGAGAGAGAGACCCTGTCGCAAAAATAAACAAACAAACAAATAAATAAATATTTAAAAATAAATCATTGGGGCTTGTAGTCTGTATGACTTTATGTACCATTTTGCTTTTCTAGCAATTCATCTGAATTTTCATTGTATTTTACAGAAATTCTTGACAGATTAGAAATAAAAAAATATGGCCTTTCACCACTGATAACTGGAGAGGTCCCTAAGAGCGGACGGAACTGAACGGGCGGGAAGTCCTCGATGCAGGAGCTGCCCTCTGGTGAGAGTGTAGGGACAGCGCCACCTCAGATGCAGGCCCCGCAGCTGGGCCCTGCGGGCAGCGCTGGCACCCGTAGCAGGCTGAGCGCGCTCACACCTGACGTCTGCAGCCGTCTGTGAAAACCAGACATTTCCGTAGCATTCAGAAAGTGAGCTTAGGAATTCTAAAGAATGCCAAGGAAAATGATTACAAAGACGCGGCAGTTTTTTAGAAACAGTAGATGTGAAAAAAAAATATTTTTAATTGAACTAATAAAACCTTAATTTCTCCCTAGATTTTTAGAAAAAGAACACAGACTTTCAATAGTTTCTCTTCAGGTCTTCTTTTGCCTGGAAGGAGGAACGCAGCACGAAGGGACGCGCTCTGACTCAGGGAGCCCCCGCCCCTGCCAGCTGTGGCTCATCGCGTGGGGGCTCCAGCGATGCCCAGCTCCTGACGGGAGCCTGGGGACAGGTCTCCAAGGCAGCAGGACGTAAGGCTGCTGCTCAGCTGGCTCGGCGACAGGGGGACCGTCCCAGATCATCCCCGTAAGCCCAAGGTAATCACAGGGGTCCGCCAACACAGAGGAGCAGGCAGGAGTGTCAGATAAGATGTCAGAGGAGCACCGGGTGATGCGACGTGAGCCTTGACCTGCCACTGTGGCTCTGAAGATGGAAGAAGCCACAAGCTAAGGACTGTGGTGGCCCCTGGAAGGTGGAGAAGGCAGTGAAGCGGTGTCCCACGAGAGCCTCCAGAAGGAATGCAACCCTGCCCGCACCCTGATTTTAAGCCCAGCGAGACCCGTGTCAGGCTTGTGACCCAAAGATTGTAAGATAACAAATCTGTGTTGCTTTAAGCCACTAAGTCTGGGGTCATCAGTCAGCAACAACAGGAAACAAGTTCACCTGGCCACGTCATCAGGCACATGGTAGGCGCTCAACAAATCCACCGAGTCTGTGTGCCTGCGAAAGCTCTTTGACCGTGGAAGGCCTGAGGCTCATGTACTGTGCTCAGACGCTGCCTTTGTGTGCGCAGCGCAAAAGGCAGGGTGACAGCCCGGGCCCCTGACAGCAAATACATTTCCAATTATCTAGTACCTTCTAAAAATCTTAATAAAAGGGAGGGTTTTTGTTTGTTTTAAACAGGATGAAAAGAGAAGAACAGTCCAATATTTTTGAGTAGGAAAAGTCAAAGTCAAAGTCATGTTCAGTCTTAGTTCAATGGATCATTCATGCATCCACAGCTGCTTCCCTGTTCTCAGAGATGCCTCTAGCTCCTGCCCTCAAGATAGGACACCCTGTCCAGACTCCTGCATTGCGTCCAGCCGAGTAGGTTACCGATCCTGCAACCCATGTGCACCGGCCTTACTGCATGAGACATGCCCAGCAAAACACATTTACCAACCCTTCTAGTCTTCTAGTTAAAATGTGATTTTTTTTCATGCCTATTTAATGTGTCTTTGCAAGGCTAAAACAATAATTGCAGGTTTAAAATAAGCTATTTTATATTAGCAGCAGTACTTTCATATTGATGGTAAATACAAAAGAGGCCCTGGCCGTCTTCTGTGAGCAAGAGTCTCAAACACGTCATCCCCAGCATCACTGCCCGACCTTACCTTGTCACAGAAGACCTTTATCTGGCAGTAGGCCCTGTGCACTGGCTTGTTGCTGCGGTTGTTGTAACTGTAGGTGTCAATTTGAATGTTCAGAGGCAACCCCTTCACGCCCTTCTGAGAAGAGAAATCTGTGCTCAAGCAGTTCACAGAGATGAAAACCTGCAAAGGGAACAGAAGGCTCCATAAGCAACAGGCACCAAAAGTCAATCTAGCGCAGCTTGTGAAAATACTAACATTGCTAAATTACTCAAACATCTTTTATGAGAAACTTTTAAAAAGAGGCAATAAAGAGTTTATTTTGAAACTACTTTAGGTTACAGGAATAGCACTCTTTGAAGTGGAAGAACAGATAGCAACTCTGAACCTCTATTCACTTTCCCTGCCAGAATCTCTATTTAACATCAGCTGGGACAAGTTTACAAGGTGGTGGCCTGGTGTCATTTTCCGAAGTTACCGGCAGCATAGCTTTCTCTGTAGCTGAATCACAACTTAGTACAAACTCACTGGGAATTCACCTATGTTTATGTTGATACCACCTCTTAGGATAACCCATAAAACCCTATATCCTAATATTTTAGAACTTAAGAAATCGGCGTTCCTCTAACCCACCCTTTTTATGATTACACGATTCCAATGAAGCTCTTTTTCTATCCCTGTCTATCCAGATTAAAAAGTCTTAATTTTTTTGCAGTTTGTCTTTTTGATTATAGAACCATATTGGATCCAGTCCTTAGGATACAATTTATAATTTACAATAATTTCCATATCCCCATTCTGAGTGGTCACCATCAGCTCAAGGGTCTTTTCATTATTTCGATACAATTAGATTCTTATCTTTACATGGCCAGGTTAAAACTAAGATGAAAGTGGTAAGGTTTGCTAACAGGCTGAGAATTTAACGACCACAAACACTAACAAATGCACTCCTCATGCAGAGGAAGTTCTGCATAGACATGGTCAAGACTTCCTAGGAGAATAACCCAGGGAGGTATTGTGCTGGCGAGTCTGTTTCCATGAAAGAAAAACCCAGTTCTTTAAGCAACAGAGATGGTTCCACTAGCCAATCACAGGACAACGCTGGAGAAAACCATCCAAACCAGGCTTTCAGGCTGTCAACCCCTGGTTTCAAAAGTCTGTTCTCTGTGTCGGTGCTCAAGCCACCAACAGTCCCCCAGACTGTTCCCAGGGCGGCAGGTTTGCCCCACTGCTTGCACGTCAGCAGCCGTATGACTATCAGTGACACGCTGAGCAGGCGGGAATCTCCTCTTTCAGAGGGGAAATCAGAAGATGCTGAACACTCTTCTCCTCTCCCTATCCTCTTTATCTTCCAGTAAATTTTCCCCAAAGTTAAAATGAATTGTCGCATGATAAATGTGACTCTGGAAGTTGTTATTAATACTCAGAGAAGCCCAGAGTACAGCAAATTAACATGCTCTGTTTTCTTCCTGTTTTTGTCATTCTGGATTTTTTGATGTTTTTGAGCTCCCTTTCAGCTAGTTTTAGAATTTATTTCTGGTGCAAGAGCACCATACAGTGGACATGACTGGAATTACAGTTTTTAAAACCAAGGCTGGCACATCTCCAAGACCCTTAAGCAAGACACAGATTCCTTCTAGACCTCAGGTCAGCAACTCCTTCAGGCCCAGCACCCAAGAACAGGTCCACCACAAGTAGCACTGGGTGTCACTGGCCCGACTAAGATGCAGATGGGGATAAGTTTAAGTTATTGCAGGGGGTGATAAGAACATTAAGATGAAAGAGACGGGGGTGGGAAGAGGAAAAATCAGAATCCCAGGGACACCAAACGTTCTCAGGAAGGTATGCAAAACGCTGAAGCAGGGTTCCCAGCCTTGCTCTGGTCTAGACACTGTTTCTAAGCAGGAAAAGACCAAAACATCCTTAAAAGATTGAGGCTTTGCCCAAGTTAACAGATTTAAAAGTCATCTCAGACAGTGTCCTCATTGTCTCTGGGATGCACTTTGCACACTCATTCCTGCCTCCCGGACCTTGCATGCTTCCTGCTCCTGGCTTCCCTGCGTGTCCAGTCAGGCCCTGCAACCCCCACCCCTCTGGCCCCCTCCATGTGCAAAGGCCCAGCTCGGGCCACCCCACACGTGGTTCCCTTCACGCAGCACACAGACTGCTCGCCGTCCGGGACCTCAGTGCATCAGCACCACCACCCTGGTCTCTTCCTTTTACAGCCGAAGCCCAGAAAGATGTTTAAAGTTGTCCTACGGTGGAAAGCAAGCGAACTGGGAGAACTCTCCCCCCTTCCCACACTGCTGCCTCTTTGCCACCTGCTCGATTCCCTGGATGATCCCGGCTCTCGCTACCTGGCTGGGCTGCATTTGACACGCATGGGCTTCCCTCCCTGGCGAGCCTGTCGCTACTAAGAGTTAGCAGGCTGGGTCTGTACTCTGTGCTTTGTCCCTTTCAATACTCAGTACGACACCTTATCCTGCCTGCCATGATTTTTCTTTCCATTTAACTTAATCCCAGTAAATAAGCAAATTGCTGTAATTTTAAAAATGCCTAGACCTAAAGCCAGCCAATGAATGTGATTACCAGAATGTGTTTCTGAAGAACGTTTTGAAAAGCTGCCAATAAATAGTAAAGCCATGCTATGAGCCTTAAGGACATTGAAGTTGTTAAGATCCCTGAAAATGGCTGTAACAAATTTTAATTATGGGAATCATTTTCTTAAGACACAGCTAATTATTAAAGCTTCACTATAACTAGTACTAAGAACTTAGTAAATTTCTAAATGTTAAGGAATTGCATATAAATTTTTTAAAGCACTATAGCAATTTCAGGCCAGGGATGTCACTGAAGAGTACTTCAAATACAAGAAATGAACAAATAAAACTTTGGCTTGCATTCCTCAAAACAAACAGAAAACTATTAATAGATGTAGATCCAGATATACAGGCAAAAGGTGGCACATGTGAATTTCAACAGCATTACAGAAAATATGTACTGTGACTTTGTATCTTTTCTTACCTAAGAAACACTTAGTATATAATCCATAAATCCACAAATCAGAGGTAGGGAGAAAGTCTACAGAACACATTTATGTTAAAAAAGAAAAGAAGAAAGTAGTCCATGCAAACAACTGAGCACACAAAGTAACCAAACCACCATATTTTTCATTTTACAACCAAATAGAAAAATCCAAACTTTTCTGTCATTCTAGGCCACATGGCTCAACTCCTAACTCAAAAACAGCTGCCTGGGAAAGTTAGACTTTACCTTTAACAATTCCAGGAAGCCCGACCCAAAGTGATATTCCGTTAACAAGAGGATTTCATGGTAATCCAACCCAAAAGCTAACCCTCCCCTTCTGTCCCAGTATCAAGTTTCTATTCAAAGCAAAATAAGCAGGAGCCAAATCCCAGGATCAGCATACATACAGAGCCTACAGAAAGGCTTTACTCTCACCAGTGTTCACGGTTACATGCAATCTCTTCCTTTTATAGGTTTTGCTGTTATTTAAAATCAATTCTTTCCAAACTTGGCAGTTTTCTAAATTTATTAAAGGAAGTTTACGGCAGTCCTACCTCAGCATTTAAAAAATGCCACTTGCCTAGATAAATACACAAATATACCAGTAAATAGTGACAAAGATGTGGAATATGAGCACGAAGGCCAGGGACATGAGGACCATGGACAGTGTGTTGAAGACCCCAAGACAGGAAAACAGGGACAGTGCTCACGAGGCCTCCTACAGCAGGACCCAAGGCAAGAACACGCAGGACAGCCAAGGGGACGAGCTGTGCTAACGGGACACAGGCGCCACGCTTGCCTCACCCAGAGGCTGCAAGGCAGCAACGTGCCCCTGTGTTCTGTCCCTGCGAGAGGTCGTGCGCTCACTAGACGCAGCTAGGGTCTGCAAATCAAAGCATCTGAGTCTGGTCCCAGCTCTGTCCTAACTAGCACCTCGACCCTGGGTGACAGTCCTCACCTGTCCAAGGGTGGGTGAGTTAGATGATCTTTAGATCACTTCGACCTCCAGATGCCTACGATTATATATTTATATTGAAAGAGGATGAATCCCATATCCTTACTCTGTTTTTTTACTGGTGATAATTTTGTGTAATACATTTACCAATCAACTTTTTATAAGTCATATTGTTTTAAAAGTGCCATGTAAGGTTGCCATTTACAGTAGCCATAGTAACTACTTACATAAAATTAAGATTCTCACACAGCACTGGCTTTCAAAGATCCCGTGCCCACCCCCATCTCGCTGAATCAGAAAATGCAGGAGAGGCTGCGGGGGTATCGAGCTTTCCAGGTGGTTCTGTGTGAGTTTGAGACGCTCATCTATGAAACTGTGCTTCACAGCCCTGACTGAATGAGAAATCACCTGGGAGAATTTAGCACCGTGCCAAGGCCTTGGCCACACCTCTAGAGATTCTAATTTCATTCTAGAACCCTAGCTGGGTTCTAGACATCAGGACTGTTTTCTGGGTGATTCAAGTGATCAGCCAAGATAAAACCACTGCTATAAAGTGATTTACCCTCTATATACTTACACACTTGGATCCATAAGAGGTCTCCTTTGGATCCAAAACTCTGAGATTATTAAAACAAGCCCCAATACATGGTTTCCTTTCTTTAAAGAGTTCAGATAGTCAACCTGTATTTATATGTATCCCATCAGGATTTTTTAAATTAAAAATTTTTTTACAGAGGCACAGCCCTATCGAATAAGAATATTCATTTAATGAACAGATACAGATTAAAGCATTTTGTTCAACCCTACTATTCAACAAGGTCATGCAAATCTTCAAGTACTCAGAGTTCATAAGATATTAACCAGGAAAAAAAAGCCTATTACAAATCTATTAAATTCTACTTCTTACTTTTATTACTCATGTTATGTTTGATTTTCATGGTATTTACATTTATGGATCAACTCGTGTGCTCAGCTGAGGGTTAAAGTTGTAACCCTGAAGTATGTACAAGGCATGATTTGTGATGTCCTCCTCACTAAACTGTAACTCCCCTAAGGAGACAGTATCTGAATCATCTCTTTGTTTCTGGTGCCTGATACAGAGCACATGCTTAACACACGTTTCTAATAATAAAAAGGACAATGCATAGGGAGAAGTGAATAAATATGGGTAAGAAGTACAATGTAGATACATAAAATACCCTTTCATATATTTATCTAAACCAAGAGTTGACTATTTTTCTGCAAAAGGCCCCAAAGTAAATATTTTAGCATGTGTTGGCCATATGCAACCCTTAACTGTGCAGGAACAGTGTAAAAGATGCCACAGACAATGAGTGAACAAATGGGTATAGTGGCGTTTCAATAAAACTTTATTTGCATAAACAGGCAGCTAGCTGGCCTGGGCCTGAGAGCTGTAGTTCGTGAGCACTGATGTAAACCATTCTCTTAGTTGCTTGGACATTATGCACCCTTACATCATCACAATGTGGCAAAAAGGGAGGAGGCAGAGCTCCCTGTCTGTAATTTAATATTTCCACTTTCCACATAAGCGACTTCCTGGCAAGCTCTCCAGCGTGCACTTCTCATGAATGCATCATTCACCATGGAGCCACATGTCCCCGTCAGACAAACCACACTCACCGCGGGGACTGGGACGAGCTCCGAGGGAGGAGCCCGGCTTCCGGGAATCCTTACACGGGGAGGGCGGCCTCTTTAGCCAGCAGCACCCAAGTAGGCCAGGCGGCAGGTGCAGAGACACAAGCCAGAGCTCTCCCTGGACCCGTGGAAGCAGTAAGGTTGGCATACTTTGTACCTCATCGTTTTAACACTTAAGATTGGTTCTACCTAATGGGCAACCCCGAAAGAGCAATGACAGGCCAAGTCACCCAAATTTGGATAAAACAGTGTTGAGACTATTTTCACCATGCAGACAATACTCTAACGTAATTACAGAAAAAACTCCAACATCTGCCAGAGAGGAAAGAGTTAAAAAGATGGATGATCACCCATCCAACTCCTCTGTCTGTCTGTCTGTCTGTCTGTCTCTCTCTCTCTCTCACACACACACACACACACACACACGCTTACAAAGCTCTGTCTCAGAGTCTGAGAGTAGGCGGAACGACATACAACCTTCCTCCTCCAGAATGACGTGAGCTCTCCGAAATGGAACTGTAAGAACTCAGAAGATGGTGTTTCCCTGTTTTCACACTTCCTTGCCGTATATTTTGAGAAAAAGTTTGACTGTATTCAACTAAGCAGAACAGTAGTCTCAAAAGATGAGCAACTAATGTTCCCACCCAAATTATCAGAAGAGAAAAAAACTAACCATAAAAACAAACTGCTGAACAGGCCGAAGATGCTCTGCAAGATTCCTTTTTAAAGTCCAGCCCATTTTTCTAAGGATAGTTCCTCATTCTTGGCCGAGAATTCACGTACTTAGAATGTTTCAAAAGATTTAAGTTTTCTTTTTTCATACCTCAGTTGGAAAATGACAAAATAAACTGATTTCCATTATCAAAGGATTAACCTGTATGGATTTTTATTCTAAATGCTTACAAGCAACAAGAAATCAGATTTTGAACTAATTTATAATGATTCTCCCAGGAAGCAACACTGTCCACACAGTCACTGCTTCTCCATGTTAGTCCTCAAGGAAAAAAAGAAGACAAAAGGAAACAGGTGCTCACAACAGAGATCACCGTCTGAGGTTCCTTTTGCAGGTGCAGTGAACGCAACCAAGAATGAATTTTATAAACCTCCAACTCACCTACTCTTATGGGCTTTATCATTAACACCACAAACCAAGGCACAATTCTGGTAAAACTTGCTGACTGCCTCGTCTAAAGAGAGTAGTTAGACATGTGAACTTGAGCAAGTGGACTTAATTTGTGAAGAGAAATTACAGAAATGTTTTTCACCCTCCTAATTCACAGAAAAGAAAGCATTAACAAAGCACTTGGAATTTATCAGTCAAAAGTACAAAAATTATAAGTAGTTGAGTCAGAAGCTAAGTGATGACACTGATCGATTTAGGTACACTGTATCAGGCAAGCTCATTACGAGGGTGAAGTCCAAGCTCCTTACTAGGGCCCACAAGGGCCTTCATGATGGGGTCCCTACCGCACCTACCTCCCCGCACCGAACCTGGGTACCCCTGCCCGCCTCAGACTTTCAATTCTGCATTCACACATCGTCAAGCTGGAGGGCTCATCCTGTGCCCTGAATGCTGTGCCAGCTCTCACTATCCCTCAGTACTCCACTGAGATGTCACCTGAGGAACCTTCACTGATCGTCCTAGGCCAAGTGAGGTTCCATTCCTTTGTGTTTACTGAGTAGCCATCCTCCCACTCAATTCTGAGCTCTGTGAGAACTGGGCCATGTATTATGCATCTGTGCATTCCCAGGGCATCTTGGCAGTGCCTGGCCAATAAGAAATACACGATTCCAGAATGAATGGGCCCCCCAAATACTTAAACTCCAGCCAAATAAAACTGCATGCTGCTAGGATATTTGAGCTACATTTATTCTACTCTACAACGTACTCTTTCACCCCCCACAAATAACCCATGAAATGGGTATCATTCTGGCCCCATTTTATAGATGAGGATATGGAGGCTTAGAGGTTAGGTAACTTATTGCCCAAGTTCACAAGTTATTTGTGTTCACATCTTTCCTCTAGGCCAACCTGAACTCCTAGGTCATCTGTGTAGAATCTAGAAAGCCAAGCAGTTTTTCACACATACTGGACATTAAATACTATTTGTTGAATAAATAAACTGACTATTTACGCCCCCTGAATTACCTCAGAAAAGATTATGGTATTAGAGGCTCCCTAAGACATATAAGATAAGGTCATGAGAAATCCACATCACAGGCCGTGACAGTTTCCTATTGCATGTGTCCACTTTTACGCTTTCAAATGCTGTCTACAGTGACCATCTTTCTTTACAAAAACTGCAGGTACCTAACAAACAATTTTTTATTTGACAATTAAATATAGGTTATCCTTCTTTTATAGCTTCCTGCTGCATTTACAGATGTGGTAACGTCCATAGCCCTCTCAGACCCCGTGTGACTTAGTGCTGCAGAAGAGAGGGGTCTGCGAATGTTTCTTCCTGCACTACCCAATGTTGGCGCCTTGGTGTGTCAAAGCACCCCTTCGGACTAAGCTGTTTCAATCTCCTCTTTTGCACTTAAATTCACAACAGCTACACTGTGTGTGTGGGGGGGGATCAGGAAAAAGAAAAAATGTCCAATCAATCATCATTGACAAAAATATTTCACAGTTCCAAAGTCTTCTGTGATTCCCTTAGCTGAAAGTACTTTTTCCTTGGAAGTCACCAGAATGTGTTTCTAACTACACTTATGACATGTATCAGTATACAGAGTGTGATCTCCTCTGAGGACAGGCTTGATGCTTGAATTACTTTTTTACTCCTCCCAGTGCTTACATGAAGCAGTGCAATGAAAAACTGGCTGAATGAATGAATGTGCAGTTAGGGAAGATACCTGCAACATCACTTGTAAGCCAGTTCTTCTACATGGTAGCAGTAGATCAATTATCTTGTGTAGAATTTCCTGGAAGGATGTTAGAAATGAGTGAAATAGGTCTATAATGAGAGGAGAGAAAAAAAACTTCAAAGCAGAATGGGGTTTTGCTTGTGCAAATCAGATTATACACAGCAGACTTTTGCTAAAGTATCAGCCTATATAGCTGAGGGTGTGCTCTGCGTCAATATTATATATTCCCATTTGTGCATTACAATGCCCAATTAAAAGTTTCAAAGTAGTTCTTTTTTGTGTTTGAGACCGAGTTTCACTCTGTCGCCCAGGCTAGAGTGCAGTGACGTCATCGTAGCTCACAGCAACCTCAAACTCCTGGGCTCAAGCAATCAAATGAGTTTTAACTGCTCATAAATATTACAAGAAAACAACTGTTAGAAGGAAGGAAAAAGAAAAGTGATTTAACTATGGATGATGCTTCAGAAAGCTGGTAACTGAAAAAGTTTTATGTTCCAAAAATGCACGTATCCTTGTTGTTTGCCCTAAAAACATTTACCTTTCCCAAGAGTATCACACAGTCCATCATCTCTGGCGATCAAACCTTTTAACCCAAGAGAGACCCTGCCAAGCTGTGGTTGAGGCTCCACTCTAAAGACACAGTCGGGTAAAAGACTCACAGCGACAGAGGTGACAAAGCCAAGCAGGAGATGTGGATCTCCCGACCCCCACCTCCAGGCCCTCTGCAGGAGGCCACGCCGCTACAATGACAGACATGAGGCGGGAGAAGCACCTGATGGAAACACTGTTTGGTTTCCATCCCCAGCACTTAGGGAAAAGGTGACCCACACACAGTTCTGAGCAGGTTGTGTTGGGAGCATGAGGCATGGAATTGAAGGTCCCTACATTTCAAACCAAATAGCTAGTCTGTGGAAAACTTCCTACTTGACTTCACCTAAGTCACCAGACTGAGCTGCCAGCGTGGCTGCGTCAGAGACAGCTGCAGCCATCCTGGACACTGTCCCAGCTGCCTCTGGGAGCCTCTGTCACTTTAACCCTCTCTAGTATTTAAATTTAACTTAGCCAAATGCAGATAGAATGCCCATAATGTCATTCCTAGAATGTATCTGATCTACTAAACTGAATGTAAAAACTAGAAAAAAATTTTCATTTAATTCTCTTCCAAATCAGTCAAAAAGATTGCTCTAAGACAGTGTTGTAGAAACCTCCTGACAACCAACATCAAAATGTGAGGTTCAAAATGTAGTTTATTCTGACCCCAAGTCCAACAGCACTAATAAAACTGAACAAAATCACCATTTTTCTAATACATGTATGTGACATTATACATTCCATCTGAAGCCAGTGGTGTGGGAAACAGTTTAAATTGAGAACTCAAGGTCCAACTCTTGGCTAAAGTCTAAATAGCCAGAAACGTTTATCGACCATTATATAGCAGATACTTAATCACGATCGGCATTCCTTCCCCCAAACCGAAACACACACACACCCCAACTCTGTTAGCTCAGCTCTGTCTGAGCCCCGCGGTGCCCGCTTCTGACTCCGTGTGTGCGGGTCTTCGTCAATCCATGAGGCCTAAGAAGGTGCCAGAGACTGAGTCATAAACTCAGAGGCAGAGCCCAGCTCCACTGCGGACTCGTCCGAGAATCCAGGACGTCCCGCTTCCTCCCTGCTCTGATGATGGGAGGCGACAGAAACATCCCACTGCAGGAGGCGAGCCACAAACAAGAAGACTTCAAGTGACAGCCAGCACTGGCATCATTTCTCAGGCCACCAAGTGCCCACCAAGGAACAGAGCTGGCAGGAGGGGGTAGGGAGGACGGGGACATGGGAGGAGAGAGGCGCTAACTCGAAATCTTCCCACACTGACGTGGGGCGTTTCCCTGAAGAAAAACAAGGACGAGTCAGCAGCCTGGCTGTTGCCACACCGCCGCCTTCCCACACCGCCCACACGTGGTCTTGGTTTCTGCAGAGCACAGGGAGCCAGGGGAAAAGTCATGGAGATAAAGAGGGAGGCAGAGAAAAGAATGATCTAGAAGTACCTGCATGCTCTCTTCCCTCTGTCAGATCCTATAAGTAGGACCTGCTGAACCCAGGGACACTTGGCAGATGAAGTGATCTGGCACCTGTTATCCCAAATAAGTAGAATGTTTACTCTGAAATATGTAGAACTGGGTGCAGGTGTGACACAAGGCAAACACAGCCCACATTCCATCAGCACCAGGTACAGAGCAGGACAGGTAGGCCTGTGGGTCAGAAACAGGAGACCTGGCAGGCAGCTGACTTCCAACCAAAAGTTCTAATTATAAGGTATTTTCCACTTAAAAGGAAAAACTAAAGAAAAAGTCCCTAAATTAATGTAGACAGTTCACTGTATTTACTCAAGGACTGAGAGCCCCACAGGTGGAAGAGCTGCTCTGTGAGAGACCTGAACCCCAAGGCCCCAGCCTGCCCCGAAATCACCATGCCGGGTTTACCCAAAAGACCCACCAACGTCAGGCCAGAGTCAAAGCTCTCTGCTTGTTTCTAAGCAGCAAAACTGGTAGAAATGACACATTTAGAAAGCCACCATAGATGGAATTTCCAGGAAGGACCTAGGAGAAGGAGGATTAGGGTGACAAGCTGTCAAAGAAGAAAGTTCTCTAGAGGAGCTCATTGTTTCTTGACAGTGGCAAGGTGGAGGAAGGAGAAAAATTTGACCAAGAGTCAAAAAAAAAAGAAAGAAAAATAAATTCAAATGACAGCCCAGGCAGAGGCTACATAGTCACGGTTGCCTGAAACCCGTTTCACAAGACGCAAGTTTCACTACCAAACTAAAGCTTTCTTCAGCTGCCAAGTGCCGCCCTGTCCAATCAGAGACAGCTCACGCCTGGCCCCTACCCTCAGGCATGTGCCGTGATAAAAGCGTGCTATTGTTACCTGTGTGTTCTGAAGTGCCATCATGACTCAATGTATTTTTATTTTGCATCTGCACAGATGCTACAGAGCATACTCGTTGAAATGCTTCTGAGCAAAAGTCCAACAGACTTAGCTTAAAAAAAAGAAAGGCAACGACATTTCAAGGAGAAATCCTCCTCACAGTCACACCCAGAACAGCTTCTTCAAAGCAGGCACTTATTCCGTTTCACCTAATTAAAGGCATTCTCCACAAATTTCCAATTGAGAAAATTTTCTTGTTATTTCCAACATTGATTGAATTACAACCCTAACGACTATTCATTCCTTATAAACGAATATGACTATCTTCTCTGGTATAGAAAAATTTTATTTTTTATTTTAATAAATATGTATTTTCAAACCTAATAAAAGAAAACCCACGGAGTTGAATGACTCTCAATTTGGAAGCCTCCGCAACCACCTTGAGTTTTCTTTGGGGTCTAAGGACAGAAACACAGGGATGATCTGGTTGAACCAAGCGCTGTGATCTGCCTAGACTCAAAGAGTCTCTCACCCTTTGTTTTAAAAGTAACAGTGCTTCCTGATGTCTTTCTCTATTTAGGCCAGGGAGTATACACTTATAGTTTTAAATCTCCTGTCTTCATTGAATTGTGATTGCAAGTAAGATACCTGACTCACTTCTCTCCTCCCTCCTATTCACACTGGAAATTTAAAGTTGTGAAACAAACCAAACCTGTCCCTGCTTAATGGAACCAAACGCGGCAACACCTTATTTTAATGGCACACTCAACTGATGCTTCACTAGAATGGAATCCCTGTAAATGCAAGCAATATGTTCAGCCCAAACAAATTAAAAATTACTCTCACAACGAATCCCAAATATTATGCTTAGACAAAACAACAAACTGTTATTAAACTCATAAACCTGCACCCCACAAGCACACACACAAAGTCTTAAGTTCGAGTTGCCAGCAGGGTTCCACCCCTCTTCTGCGGAATGAACTCCGCAAGCCGGATAATCCTCACCAGGAGCCCCACGTGCTTTCGCTGAGACAAGGAGACAAAAGGGACGGACACCGAAGCTCCGTCCCCACGGCTCCCTCACGGCAGAGCTCCTTGGCACTCCACCTGGGCTCCAAATCCCACTTTAATCCTCTTTCCTTCGTGACACAAACCGTCTGGCTCTGAGGGACTACCCTGGCGAGTGCCTCAGACTTCCTTCTTACAGCTGACAGACGGTAATGAAAAGTAAAAGCACAAAGTCGTCTTATTCCACGGGGCTTTCCAGGGAGCAGGAGGGCCTGATTCTGTCCTCTCTCCGACCACCCCTGCCGCTGCGGAACCGGGAAGAGACGAGTGTGCGGAAACTGGCTCTGCCACAGCCGAGATGAGCTCACGCCACCAAGAAAGAGATGCAGTCCCAGCTGCCTGCGAGCCACCCCATCGCAGACTGGGCAGAAGAGCTTCCCTCTGAAGGTGCGACAAAGACGCACGAAAAGCAGCCAGTTCCCACAGCGGCACTGCAGGAGAAATGCCCGCGTCCCCAGGGTGTTTTAAGCCATGGAACACACAACACAGTCACACAAAATCAGACCCCACGTCTACTGACCTCTCTGCCATTCCTGCTCCAGTGGGAGCTCGCACCCGTGTGACAAGATGCTCCTTGCTGTTAATGTTTGGAAAATGCAATTTGTGAATGGCAACTGCAACAAAAGCTACCTTAGATACAAGGACCTAGATGTTACCGCTGGAAAAAGACCTATCAGCTAGGTGTTTTGTCTCCCGGGACTCACGGCACCCTCTAGAAGTCTGCTTCCTGTTTATGAAGGTCACACCTGCCCAGAGATGGCCAAAGGAATCGTGAGCTTTGCTTCGACCATGGCAGTTTCCTACTTGGCATGCTACTAGCTGTAGCATGTACGGTCCAGTTAGCTCTATCAGAGATGTCCCCACCACACCAACGGACGTTCCTTCCTCTCATGTCCCCCGATTACCAGCTCCCTCCGAGTCGGCTGCCCGACTCTCACTGGATCCCAACACGGCTTCTCTTTTGGTTTATTATTCCCACTCCTCCGTACTTAAATGTAACTCATCCAAAAGCAAAGTAAATTATTTCTTACTAGAAAAAGTGCTCTTCTGCTGGAAGAATTTGTATTAGTGAGTCCATAAAGTTGCTCTGTTAGTAACAATTCTTACGCTTTTAAATAATCTCCCTGCTGAGAACACTTCCTACCCATTTCGAGGTCTAGACTCTGGCCTCTTCGGAAGGCCTCGTTCCAATGAGCAGCAAACACAGAACCATCTGGAGGACGACGCGCTGCTCTATGGATCCTGAGCAGTGGCGAGACCTCACTAAGTGTGAACACAGGTGAGGCCCCTGAGCATAGCACCTGCCGTGTAACAGGCACTCGAAGCAGTTAAATCTCTCTCTCTCTCTCACTTCTTTTTCTTCTATTTATTTTAGATCTTCAGGCTTTGAGAGGTCCTTACTTCGTGTCACTAACTAAATCTCAATGTTGTTGTAAACTCTTAAGGTTTACAACCCAAGCAAGAAATTAAACTCTGGGCCAAGATGTGCAGCCTATTCAGAATGACTCGCTTGGTTTAGAAAATACTGAAATGTGCAGAACAGAGAGCCCCACTTTATAAATTGTTTGTGTCTCCAAAGTTCATTTGCGAAGTGGTATAAACACATTTTTCCTTGGAAATCATGATGTCATATTTAGGATCCCAGGCCCACAAAAGCCCATTTAACTCACAGTCTACCTGAACCCCAGTACTAGTGTTAGTAGCCTGGATCCAGCACAGCGCCTGGAACTCAGGTATGCGCTGGACAAAGGTCTGAATTCCTGCAGAGATGCAAAGCTGGCTCTGGAGAAAACACTGACAGGGCTGAGGCTGCGTGATCTTGCTGCCACTCTGCTGTGTGCACCCACCCTGGCCTCCCAGTCCTCTCTTCTCCAGACGACCAGCGCCCTCCTGTCCTGCCCTACAAATTCTAAACTTCAGCACCTTAGCAGAGCCCCATCTTTCACTGCTTCAAAGGCAACTGCTCTTCTCCCTGCCAAAATCACCTCAAGCAGCTGACCTCAGCTGTGCACTGGGCGGGAGGAAATCTGATCAAGTTATTTCACAAGAAAACATGAATGGCTGATGAACTTTAACCTGTCCAGAGGCTTCTGACTCTTTAAAAGACACCCAACTACCCAAACCTCTCCAATTTTATGAGAGGACAATAAAAGGAATGAAATAGGTCTCTGCAGTAGACAGATCGGTGCCGCCTGGGGACAGCTTCTAAGATATTTCTGCTTTTCATAGCAAATTCCTTCTCCTTTACCTCTTTGGAAACTAATGATTTTTCACAAGTTCCACAACAACTTTTTTTTTTTGAGATAGGGTCTTGCTCTGTCTCCCAGGCTAGAGTGCAGTGGCACAATCATCGCTCACGGCAACCCCAAACTCCTGGGCTCAAGTGATCCTCCCACCTCAGCCTCCTGAGTAGCTGGGACTGCAGGCACACGCCACCACACCTGGCTAATTTTTTTATTTTTTGTAGAGACAAGGTCTTGCTATGGTGCCCAGGCTGGTCTCGAACTCCTGACCTCAAGTGATCCTCCCACCTTGGACTCCCAAAGTGCTAGGACTACAGGTGTGAGCCACCACACCCAGGCAGGTTCCACAACTTCTTAAAGTTCCCGTGGCGATGGCAGGCATATGTTTATGCTGATGATCAGAGTGTGCACAGGGGCAAATGAGATGAGTCCTCTAGCCTGGGAAGTGTTTTTCCCAAAGTGGAATACAATCCAAGACCTTCAGAGCTCAACCTGATATGTCCTCTATATAGTGTCACCTCCAAAGAAAAAAGAAGCTACTGGTAAGATCCAGATGTTGACACTGGGCCAGAATTCTGGCTTCACTCATCCTGGCCTGGCCAAAAGGGGAGGAGGAGGACATTAAAAAGGGGAGCAGGGCACTTTGGGAGGCCAAGGCGGGAGGATTGCTCAAGGTCAGGAGTTCGAAACCAGCCTGAGCAAGAGCAAGACCCCGTCTCTACTATAAATAGAAAGAAATTAATTGGCCAACTAATATATATAGAAAAAATTAGCCAGGGATGGTGGCGCATGCCTGTAGTCCCAGCTACTCGGGAGGCTGAGGCAGGAGGACTGCTTGAGCCCAGGAGTTTGAGGTTGCTGTGAGCTAGGCTGACGCCATGGCACTCACTCTAGCCTGGGCAACAACGCAAGACTCTGTCTCAAAAAAAACAAAGGCGGGGGGAGCAGGGAGGAAATGCCACAGAGTTCCAGTAGACCCCTATGACTGTGGAGGAAAAGAAACTGGAATTAAGAATCAACAAATGTCCCATAAATATTTCCAACATTATGTGCTAATTATAAATTTAAAAATTAAAAAAAAAATCAACAAGTGTATCCTCAATGAGAACAGAAAGTGGGCAAAGACAGTAGCTATTTTCAGAAAAAAGTATTTTAAAAAGAAACCAATTATACAGGATTCTGCATGTACACTTGTTCACTCTAGCTGCCCTGAGGCATTAATTACTCTAAGTATAAAAACAGAAAACATCAACTTGGCCAGGGAAAGCAAAAAAATCTAGATACTTAATTGCAACACACACTTGAAGCTGATGCCTGATATCAGCTTCAAAAGGCCGCAGCCTCATTAAGAAAGGGCCCAACACCCTTCCGGTGGCTGGCCAAGGCTCAGAATCCCAGCAGTGCCGGGGGTCTGGAAGAGGAAATGAAACTGAATTTACCTACATCAATTAGCGACGCTATTAAGCCTACTTAAGACGCTCCTCCAACATTTCTCTCTGGGACAAGCACGCTGCAGGCCTCCGGAACGAAACCTGCCATTATCCTGCCGTCACCGGCTTTCCCACTGCCGCCCTGCTGTGACACATCACACACACCACGCACCCTGCCCACACGCAGGGCCTTTCAGCCAAGATCTCCGAGCCTCTGGCAAGCGCCTATTAATGCTGACAACCCCCCAACAGAAGAACGAGGTGGCCACTAGAGGCCTTTACATTTTCCAGGGGGACGAGGGGGGAAAGCAGAGCCAGGGAACCGAGGGACCAAGGCAAGGTCAGGCCTGTGCGCCCTCATCACCGCCTCCTCACTTCTCAGCTGGTCCCCAGGGGCAGCCAGGAAGTCCTGCTCCAGTTTGCTTTAAGAACGGAAGCATCCGAGGGCACAGGACCAACTCTTCTTACAGGCTGCTCTTGCTATACCAGTGCACCGAGTCCTACCATGGTGTTTAATTTCAAAATAACTGTAACAGTAACTGTGTAAGATGGAAAGTTTATCTTTCCACAAGTAGCCCCTCAGCAGCGAATTCACTGCTTAACCGAGCGCCGAGCTCGGGACAGAGCAGCCCGCTGACGCCGTGTGCCACGGTGGTTGGCGGGAAAACCCGCGTGCGGCTACAACCCCCCAAGACCCCTCACCGCCTGGTGGGCCCACCCGACTACATTCTGCAGTGTGAAAGACACACTCTTGCCTTGGACACGATGACCACAAGAAAACAAAGCGAATACAATACAAGCTTAACATGACTCTCAAGAACTCAGTCATATGATTTTTAAAAGCAATCTTGGGCAGTATAAGATGAAACCCTAACACTCAGCACCTACCTAATATGGTGCCTTATTCCATAAGTTACTAAAATTCTTGTTGAATACATAAAAGAAAAAACGTGAGGCTGAAAAAGGAAAGAATGTTGACCATCACTGTGTATCGTGTCCTTGAGAGAACAGTATCCCTTATACTGCGACAAAAAGTAAAGATCAACCTTATTTTAACAACTGTCCCCAAAATAACTGGTTTCTATTGTGTTTCTTGAGCTCCCAATTTTTAAAGCAATCCAAAGAAAGGAATAAATACCAGAACTCTAATAATTTAGTGAACAGAACAGAGCAATTATACTAAAAGGGAAGTACACTGTGGGAGGCAGAAGGGACTTAAGAACATGCTTAACTTTTCTTAAACAGCACTAAAATCTCCAATTAGAATTATCCAAATGACCGTCTGAATTGGAGGCAAGTCTTCAATTGTAAAGAATCTTGGCACTGAGTTGTATTCACAAGGTAACCATATGAAAGAGTACTGCTACTCGTAACTTGTATTTGAGAGCCTGTTTTGAAGAAACTCCAACAGTTTGATAGGCACGGTTTCACTCATCCTTGCATCATCCTAGAACTGAGGGAGGAGGCAGGTATCAACTCCACTTTGCACATGAGGAAATGAAGTGGATGAGGAGTCAGACTCCAGGTTAAGCACTGAGCAGTGGCAGAGCCCACCCCCACCCTCAAGTTTGCAGGTGGATTCCATGTGTTGAAGTATACCAACAAAAATGATCTGTTCTGGAGGAGGCTACGAAGGGGAGAAGGATAGTTTCATAACATCCAAGAATGCAAACACATTAAACCATCATTAAGAAATCAGTTGTCAAATCATTAAGCCCCTCCCACATCTCCAACAGCTGGAGACACAGAGCCGGCTCCATCGCCTACCTTTGCTTCATCGTTAATGTCCCAGGTGAAGGAAATGGCGTTATAAGCGATCTCCTCGATATTGCTGATCGTGTTGAAGCTTTCTTTATAGTCAGCTATAGGAAGTGATGAAAAAGAAAAAGAAATTCAGGATTTTTAGTTTCAACATAAGATTACAGCAGCTCAAAGTAAGATTCCATTTTTCTTACCACCACCTCTGGACAACTTAAACTGATGCTTTGTTGGGTTAAAAGAAGTTCAAAAAACAAAAGAATCACAGAATTTTTGTAATAGAGGCAAGCTTAGATACATTTAATTCAATCTCATTACATCAAAATTAAGAAATTTAGGTCTAAAACGTTTGAATAATGGTTCCAAGGTAACACAAGTAGTCTGCAGAACCAAGATTAGAATTCGAGTCTAATTCTTTGAAAAGAGACCGTAAGCATTACAAAAGGTAAAAAAAAAAAAAAAGTAACATTGACATTAACAGCCATCTGTGATACAGATAATGGCTTTATATGAAAACTATATGAACAACAAGAATAGACATAAAGCTACTTCAACGAATATGCATTTGCTTGGGTTTGCTGTTACACCCCAAGTGATACATCTGTGGGTTTTTCGCAGATGCAAGGACTAGCACTACTGTTCAGCATACAACTAGGGAAGACTGTTAGGCAACTGCACATCTGCAGCATTTTCTTTTACTTATTTGTTTTTGTCTCCATCTTATCATCATCACCAAATAATAATCAGCATCTCTTACAGAAGACATTACCGTTCAAAAAAAATGGCCCATTGAAAAGTGGGGACACTGTCACGATAGCTGGGCATATGGCTTCCGGCCCCAGCCTCCTATGAGAAGCCACGGCCTGGGCACACGTCCTGTGAAGGAAGTCGTGGTGAGAGCACTGGTTCCAGGAGGCCAAGGACAGTGTTTGGAACAGATTAGTGGCTGGCATAAAAATTCAAATGCTTTCGGCAGGAAGTTGATCACTGCCAAAAATAACTGGATTTAGAAAACTGGATGCTTGCTCCTCTGGGAACAGAAGCAGGCTCCTGGCGGCTTACCTATGTCAATGCACCTTTGTTTGGCCGTGTGCTGGCGGGAGTGCCAGTACTTCCAATGCCTTAACTGATCTTCTCTGCTTTTGTCTTCAGCAAAAACCACCATGATCACACTCTGTGAGAGAGAATGCATTGCAATGTAAAGACACTATAAGGTGAATTATCTTTCAGCAAATGTATTTAGTATTAAAGTTTACAAATAAGGCTTAAAACTGTAATTTTAGGCCTTCATTCAGATCTACTTCAGACCTGGAAATATTAGGCTGGGACTAGCCTTCCTAGGGAACAGGATTCAGAGCACAACTTACTCGGACTTTGCTGATGGGGTGATGGATTCCTTCATTGCTGCTCACCTCCTTCAAGGTGACAGGATAGAACTGGCCTTTGTTCAGGTATGTCATGGTGCTATCTCCAGGCTTCTGTCGAAGTGATTTGGAAGCCTCTAGGGTATATTCAAAGTTGTTCCTAAAGGACAAAAAAAGTCATACAACTCTAATCCACTTCACTGGAAGCTTCCTATACACTTTAGTACAACCTGGAAATGCTTCAGTGTGGACGTACTGAGATAGCAGACTGCCGGGAAACATCCAACTGACCGCACCATATCATAACTAGCATTTGCTACTTTCTCATGATAAATGAAATCTGAAACAAAAGTCTTAGCAGCTATAAATTCTAAAATCTCTCAGATGTGGGACTACAAACTGCCAACTAGAATTTCTATGATGTGATGGATTTTAACGATTAGACTTTGGGGCTAAGGATGTTAAAGATACAAATAAATGAGAAAGGCTTTTGGAAGGAAACCTTCACAAGACATGCTGCCAATCTGGTATTTATCCAGCAGAGCTTGCAAACAGGTGGTTGGTAGTCCTCTGATTAAATTCAATTTGGCCTGCACAACACTTTTTTTGTTTCTATTTGTAACTTAAATGTCTTTAGATGGGTACTCCACAATCCTATGACCTAATGCTACCACCCATATGTGCCACTGAAGTTATTTAATAACCTTCCTAGGCCAGGGGTCAGCGAATTACATTTATTTATTTATTGTTATTATTTTTTTTTTGAGACAGAGTCTCGCTTTGTTGCCGAGGCTAGAGTGAGTGCCATGGCGTCAGCCTAGCTCACAGCAACCTCAAACTCCTGGGCTCAAGCAATCCTCCTGCCTCAGCCTCCCGAGTAGCTGGGACTACAGGCATGCGCCACCATGCCCGGCTAAGTTTTTCTATATATATTAGTTGGCCAATTAATTTCTTTCTATTTATAGTAGAGACGGGGTCTCACTCTTGCTCAGGCTGGTTTCGAACTCCTGACCTTGAGCAATCCGCCCATCTCGGCTTCCTGGAGTGCTAGGATTACAGGCATAAGCCACCTCGCCTGGCCACATCTATTTTTATAAATAAATCTTGTATTACCATACAGCCACACCATTTGTTTATGTATTATTTATGGCGGCTTTTGCACTACAAAAGCAAAGGTAGGTAGTTGCAAAAACATACAGAGGCTCTATGGCCTACCAAGCCTAAAGGAGTTACTATCTGGTCCTTTGCAGAAAAAGTTTGCTGACCCCTATCCTAAACCCTAAAGGCATTTCAGTTTGTGACTCATGAACCTTGAGGCAGGTCTATAATTCCCATAAAATCCTAGAATTCAAAAATAAAATTACAAAATAGAACATATGTAAAAAAATGCAAAATAGAACACATGTAAAAAAACCACATAAAACAAAGGTTATAAAATGAAACCCTAGACTTTTTAGAAATCTGAAGGCGTTCCAATTAAATTGGAAAAATATTCATATTCCCAGAGATACAATTTTGTGAAGCTAAAAAGAAGCTGTCAATTCAGAAAAAACATGACTTCATTTATTTTATCATTAGTGAGGCTAATAAAAACATAAAAGCCTTTAGTCATTTGACATTACTCCTAAATTCTCACCTAATTATACACTTCCGTAAACAGAAAGGGCCTCAGAGACCCAACTTAAGCCCCCTCCTCTCTCCTGTTGGAGTCTACTCCACTACCATCACATAAAGAAACCAAGGGAAAGCAAAAGCACCAACACCAAGAATTAAGGAGACTTGAAACAAAGTTCAAAGAGTTCCAAATTAAATGCACTGAAGCAGATGTCCTCTACCCAAGATATTACCACAGCAAATATAGCAAGATAAAAGTGAAAGCCCGCTAAAGCCACCTCTGATTTATCAATATCAAGTTAACAAAAAAGGAGTAAGTCATAAAAGCTGCAAATTAAAAGTCAAATTAAAAGACAACTATTACCCAGAAACACTGTCAAAAACATAGTCCTCTGAATTCATGCCAGGCATCCGCAGACTGAGATCCGAGGGGAAGAAAACCTGAAATATCAACGTAATAAGCCACAACTATTTAACTGGTTATCATCGTTCCTACAGACCAAGGTCTGGCACAGCATGAAAGGATGTGGCTTACAGCAACCCACTACCCACTCAATAGTCATTTTCAAGTAAAAATTTCCAATCTACAAAAATTTTCTAAAATTAACAAAAAGAAAAGAAAATTATGCACTTGTATATACCACTCAAGTAAATCAGAACAACCTCTGCTGGTGCACCCACCAAGTGCTTGGGACTCACTGCCCCCCTTTCCCATCTTTCTCACATATCCCAATTCTGTTCAAATTCTACAATCTACGACAAAAATTTCATGACTTTTAGGAGTCACCCTATCACTGTACCAAGTTAAGATACAGTATCAAGTTCACTCCATGGCTAGATGGATTTGATGCATTTTATCAGGCAAGGCAACTATTTACTCCTAAGCAGAGGTAAAATGCTCTTTTCCCCGGTTATTAAACCTGGTTTCAAACAGCTTCAGTCCCTAACTTTTATCTGAGCGAGGTGCTCCTCACCATAAAACCTTCAGAACTATTTAGAATTAATTTGTAAATTTCATACACTTCTCTGGTCTACCCATCTCCCTGACTATACTACCAACCGAGAAGCACCAAACAAAGACACAATAAATCATTTTATATTAAGACCAGTTGCAGGGAAGCCTGCTTTGGTCTTGGACAAATGCTGAAAATGCGAATTCATCTGTTGTCAATGGAAGATTATGTGCGGGCTTCTCTTTTTCTTTATCCTGCAAATCACTTAGCTGAAATCATAATTGCTAACTCAGCTGCTGGTAAGATTAGCCATGTGCCCTTCATAATAATTTCTGGTTTTATAGATTTAGTTTACAAATTATACCCATGGGCCTTTTCTCTTAAAAAAAAAAAAATCTTTTATTTCTAATCCATTCACTTCAGGCTGAGTTTCAAGCTTACATAACAAGGAAAAGGTGGAACCCAATACTTATACAAACACACAGCCGTCTCGGGAAGATGTTTTTGTTTCCTGTACCTCCTGAACGCCTTCCTTGAAGGTCTCTGAGAAAGTAGAGTCTGGAGTCCGCCGTTGAGCATTTGGGGGTTGAGCAGCAGAGCTGAACTGGTCAGTACTAAGGTTCCGGTCGAAAACTACCACACGCTCGGCGGGCTCGGGGTGGTACACTGCTGGAGGGATGCCCACAGCAAAGCCATGTGGCTGGCTTTCTGTCTTGATGGAGTGGGTAGGCATCGTTGCTATGGAGACCGTGACTGTAGTATCAGGAGCCGTGAGGTGGCCTCGCTTATCAATGCCCAGCTGGTTGCCATGGGGAAGGACAATGTTAAATGGCACATTCTTCAGTACTTGTACTCTGTTTTCTCCAGCAGAAATGAGGGGCTGCTCCGTCACTATTGGTATGCTGTTTCTTAAAGAAAAGAGAAAACATGTCACCCTTCATGGACAGACGTGTGTTTTCTTTTTTTTTTTTTTATTTCAGTATATTATGGGGGTACAAATGTTAAGGTTACGTATATTGCCCACAGATATGTATTTTCAAACTTGATGCTGATATGGTTCTTTGACAATTTTTATTTTTTTCATTAATTTTTATTTTGGCATTGGGCGGTTGGGTCCTATGCAATATTACACTTAACCAACTAAACAGAAAACAGTACAACCACTCATGACTAGAGAAAGAAAAAAAGACTTTACAGCTATAGATCAAGTAAAATCCAAAAGTAATAAGCAAAATTTCATTTGAAATACTGAGGACTTAGAGCTCTCCTCTAGTAAGCTTGACTCTCAATAATCCTTAAAAAAAAAAAATTACCATATTTTAACTAGAAGCCTGAAGCTACAAACGTTATCTGATCAGTTCAGGCAGACTGCCTTGGCTCAAACTCTGTCGCCCTGAACAAGTTACTTCATCTCTTAGCAACCAGATCCTCATCTGAAATATGGGGATAACAGTGGTGTCTGTCCTTACAAGGTTGAAATGAGATGATACACTGAACTGTGTATAATAATGCCTGACATAGTG
The DNA here is from genome assembly GCA_008750895.1 of Mirza zaza. Taxonomy (NCBI): domain Eukaryota; kingdom Metazoa; phylum Chordata; class Mammalia; order Primates; family Cheirogaleidae; genus Mirza; species Mirza zaza. Next base: position 121,624 of record VSMD01014964.1, read on the forward strand.
TTCAAGAACTATGAACTATTATTATGTGGCCACCACTTTTCCTAATACCTATGCCACTTGGCTTTCTCTTTCACCAAAAGGAAACCTATTATTACGTTGTACAGTTGATATATCTGCATAAAATTAATTTTGCTTTAATAAATATTCTGGGCTATTTAAAAAGGTATCTTTAAAAAAATTTTTTTCATGGCTATAAAGTCAAGCCTTAATTAAATTTTCCAAAAATTTTAACCTAAAATATTTCAAAAATAATTTCAACAGGAGTTTGAATACAATGTAACTTACTTTATTAAGTTCTACTCAGGCACTTATTCAAGAGTCACTGGTATTTAATATTTTTAATGGACCCCCCCAACACTGCCACAACCTCCTTAAAAGGACCTCTAAGACAAATGAGCAACACTTCACTTAAGTTATTACTAAAAACATCCCTTTGGAGGAAGAGAAAGTTAGTGCTTTTGGTTTTTTTAGAAAAGGCAACTATTAATACTATGCCCAAAGAAACAGGTAACATCTCAGAGTGACAGAATCAAATCAGACCAACAAACAGAAATAAATCACTGATGAAACCTGAATTTGGATATTAACAGGCCAACTTTCCTATCTCTTCCACTAGTACTTTGTTCACTTAAAGAAACTCCCATTTTATTTTTACAAAAATGCGTCATTTTTCAAGTGTACTAGTTTATGTTGTTACAAATTAAACATTACCTTTTGCTGTGATCTGGCTCTGGGTGCTCGACATCTGGCTTTGCTGTTGAAGACCTTCTTTCTCTCGGAACCTTACGTATTAACACACGAAAAGAATTTAGTTCTTATCTAGCAAAGTATACTTCACCCAAAGATATAGCCTTTTATTTTTCAGTAAACTTGATCATTCATTTATCTACTGGTTTCCTACCAAACACCAGGCTCTGGGGACACACAAAGAATAAGACAGTGTCTGCCCTCAAGGAGCTTACAATCTGGCCAACAATCTCATTGATATGTAAAAAGCGACTGAGTTGTCATATAAACTCAGGCCATCACAAATTAACTTTGTCATTGGAGTCTGGGTTTCATCTCTTAAAAGAAATACCTCTGCCCTGGTTTTACTCACTTACGTACAAAGTATAATAGAGAAGAAGCTGCTGAAAACACAACTGAGCTCTTCAAACTTGCTCACTGCTCTTTCCTACTACTCTCCTTTCAGATCAAATGCAAAAAACAAAAGGAATAGCCATGTTAACAGTTCATTTCTTCCAAGATCCAAATGCTGGCTCCATATGATGTCTTCAGATCCTTTGGGGTTCATACATCCATTACCCAAAGGTCAAATCTGAGTTTGTTCTATATCTTTTTTGATTCTTTTCTTTGCAAGGGAAGTGAAAAGTAGGCAACATTAGTGAATGTCCTGTAGACAGACACCAACCAAACTGAGACTTACTCCCCACGCGCACTCCAAAATGGCTAAGACACTTGAAAATAGTTTTTAATGTGAGACTTCTATTCCTATGTTTCTGTTCCACCACTAATGACAAAATAAGTTGTTTCAGGTATTAACAATGTGCTTTTATTTATTTTTATTTTTCTTATTTAAAAAAAAATTATATCTAGTCCCACAATATTTTTGGCCAGGTGGGCAGAGTATGGTTTGTTTTTTTTTTTTTTTTCCTGAGGCACAGTCTCACTCTGTTGCCTGGGCTAGAGTGCTATGGCATCAGCCTAGCTCACAGCAACCTCAAACTCCTGGGCTCAAGCAATCCTCCTGCCTCAGCCTCCCGAGTAGCTGGGACTACCGGCATACGCCACCATGCCCGGCTAATTTTTTCTATATATTTTTAGTTGGCCAATTAATTTCTTTCTACTTTTAGTAGACAGAGTCTTGCTCAGGCTGGTCTCTAACTCCTGAGCTCAAGCCATCCTCCCACCTCGGCCTCCCAGAGTGCTAGGATTACAGGGATGAGCCACTGCGCCTGGCCAACAATGTGCTTTTAAAGCTTTACCAAAGTTATTATGTAATAATGACTGATGCTTACAACCAAAGAACTTATAATGCTTGCAACCAAAGAACAAATAATTCAGTTCATTTAAAAAAGAAAATAAATTTACAGCTATCACAAGAAGCCTGACAAGTAAGTACTATTCAAATTATCACCCTTCATGGACAGACATGAGGATTTATCTCCTTTTGAGCTGTAAAACACTTTTAGGATACTTTATTTAAAATATACTATACACACATGGCCAGGGACGGTGGCTCAACCCTATAATCCTAGCACTCTGGGAGGCCGAGGTGGGAGGATGGCTTGAGCTCAGGAGTTAGTGACCAGCTTGAACAAAAGCGAGACCCCGTCTTCACAAAAAATAGAAAAATTAGCCAGCATCATGGCATGTGCTTGTAGTCCCAGCTACTTGGGAGGCTGAGGCAGGAGGATCCCTTGAGCCCAGGAGTTTGAGGTTGCTGTGAGCTACAATGATGCCACTGCATTCTACCTGGGGCAACAAAGTGAGACTCCGTCTCAAAAAATAAAAAAAAAGTAACTTCATATTAATATCTAAGAACTTATAGTTTTTACATTGATTAAGTCAATAAAACAAGCCTTGTACTTCAAAGGAACTCTTCCTGGCTGTGCTGCCCAGACAAGGGTTTCTTCTAGAATCATTAGTTATTACACAAGTTTCTGTTCATATTCAAAGGAAAAAAACCTTTGAATCCCTCTGACACGAGTTGGACACATGGCATCATACCAGGAAATAATTAAATATTTTGCTTAGTTACCACCCCAAGGTAGTTTGATAGTTTGATAATAGTTTTGATAGTTTGATAATCAAACTATCCTCTTTGACTTTTTTCCTATTTCTTACATTCAGGGAAAAAATACAGTGCCAAAATGTAGTGAAACACAAGCAACTGGTGAATCTAGGTAAAAGGTATTCAGTAGTTGAGTATCCTGTTATTTTAAGTTTTCTGTAGGTTTGAAAGTTTTCAAAATAAAAATATAGCAAAAATAAACCACAAATATATATATATATATATATATGTATATATATATATATATATATATAATATCCATAAGTAGACACTATCATTAAGGTGCTTCTGGGAATCTTGAAAAGTTCCTGTCTGTATAAAGGTAGTGATGACAACAAACAGTTACACAGAATAGTTACAAACAGCAGTGAGACAAAGGCCACCTGGGAAAGTTGTGTTTCAGCTCAGTGTGTTTAAAACAGTATCCCAAACTCTTAACGGCCACCCCCAAATATCTGCTAGTGGTAGAAGGAGGGATGCCAAGGTGAATCCAGAGGCAAAGCAGACCGCCTGCTGTGCTGGGAGCCCAGCTGCACACACTCACTGTGCGACCTGAGGATGAGAAGTCACACATGCCCTGGTAACGTGCCGAGCATAATCCAGGTCACCAGTGAGTGGCAGCTCGTACTATTAGGGCAACAATGACAATGTTGAGACAGATCAGTGGTGTCATCTCCAGATAATGAAAACCATGTAGAGATCCACAGAGATCACAGATTATATTTAACTAAGACTAATCCAAGCCTCCAGAAACAGGCAACAAAATATATCCTGATCTGAGAACTAGAAAGTCCCCGACTAGAGAATATAGTTTTTATCTTTTAATGAATTCCACAATCAAATCAAATCACAGGCTCTGTAATATCATTTAAGGGACTGGAAGTCAACCTGACAACATAGGTCAAAGGTTAGCACACAGGTAACTTAGCCCTATCCACTGTTCACGGCACTAAGCACTACCTTCAGTAAAATGTTCAAGCCCAGTAAGGCACATCTACCCTCTTCATTTATGATAGCTTCACCCTTCAGATAGACCCAGAGCAACCGGCTGCTTCACACGTTTTAAAAACAACCCTTTGATTCTATGATCCTGGATTTTCAGCTTTGAACCACAGTAAGGCAAAGTACTCATTAAACTATTTATAGCCACTACAGAAGCAACTTGTATTACATTCTATGAGCAAATGACTGTTTTATACGCTGCTGAATCAGGTGCCTCTGAGACTGGGAAGGGTGTCTAAGAGCAGGCACACCGACCTTGTAGTAGTCATAGAGCAGGCCCAGTGCAGCTGCACTGTCTTCATCTCCATTGATGCTCATCATCGCTTTGGTCGCTGCAGTGAGAGGGTTTTCCAGGAAAGATTTCCAGGCCTCATCCTCGCTAGTATAGGAGCGCCGCTGTGGATAAAGTGCTTCATTCTGAAGAACCAACACTGGCCGTTTGCTTCAGAGAAATTAAAAAAAAAAATCATACTTTTCTACTGCAAGGTATGCATCATAGCTAATTTTTAAAGAACCTAACAATCAAGTTCTTGACATTCCTATAAAATAGACTATTGTTTCATCTATGACCCTAGTAAGTCAAATTAAGACAAGACTGGAAGACAAACCACTTAAATGTAGACCCATGGGTCCCCCCCGTCAGATAAAAGGTATTTCGGCAGCCAGGGAACCTGCAGTTACCTTACACACGGAACCCAGGGATATAGTATTTGGCAAAAACAAAACAAAACAAAACCACCCCCAAGAAAATGCCAGGCTCTCCAACTCTTTATGTAAACAAACACAAGAACACAGGCAAAACAGAACACTTATTCTCCTCAAACAGACAATGAGGCCTGTACCCTCTTCAGGAGAGTATATAATAAGGTTCATCATGCTGCTACATGTTACTCCCCTCTTTCTCCTGTGGATGCCATGCCTTAAAAAATTTCCTACCTAAAAACAGGGAGGAGGGGCAGAAAGAGAATGGGATACTTTGTTTAATCCTTGGGGGTATATGAGAAAGTTAGAATATTCTACTGATTACCAGGAGATTGAGCATGGAATGTGGCCAAAGGGGACTGTAAATCAATAAAGAAGCATAATTTTCTGGCATGGGAGTTAACTGTTTATCTTAGAGATAAACACTTAAGAATCTACAACAATAAATGAAGCCACTGAGCAAAAAGATTTTTTTAAAAAAAATAGGTAGGAAACCCTGTTTTTAAAAATCTTTTCTAGTTTTTTACACTGGCCAAGAACTGTTTCATTTTAACACTGTAGTTTGGTGGGAAAATCTACAGCAATCTTAGTGAAGCCTTATAGAAGATTTAATTTAAAAGATTAAAGCAAGGCTGGGTGGGTGGCTCAAGCCTGTAATCCTAGCTCTCTGGGAGGCAGAGGTGGGCGGATTGTTTAGAGCTCAGGAGTTCGAGACCAGCCTGAGCAAGAGCGAGACCCCATCTCTACTATAAATAGAAAGAAATTAATTGGCCAACTAATATATATAGAAAAACTTAGCCGGGCATGGTGGCACATGCCTGTAGTCCCAGCTACTTGGGAGCCTGAGGCAGCAGGATTGCTTGAGCCCAGGAGTTTGAGGTTGCTGTGAGCTAGGCTGACGCCACGGCACTCACTCTAGCCTGGGCAATAAAGTGAGACTCTGTCTCAAAAAAAAAAAAAAAAAAAAAAGATTAAAGCAAACATTACTGATTCCAAAAACCTGAAATGTAAACAGTTTCAATAACTATTCAGTTGGTACTATTTAATAAGTCAATAAAGTGAAAAAATGGAATACTGACTCTAGCAAACCAAAGCAGTTTCTTTAAAAGGCAAAATAAATGTTAAATGGTTGGAAATATTCTGAATTAATAACAAGCAAATGTAAGGATTAATTCTCATTGCGACACACTAATGAAATATGTAAATGGCCTAAAGGTGACCTACCTATTTTAAAAGTGAACAGTAGAAAGACTGATTATCTTTTTAAGAAATCAACAAAGGTTAGGGTTTGGCCATCACCCAGGCCCTTTAAAAACAGATACAGATTTAGAAAAAGGAGAACGTCTTCCAAAAATGGGGGGAAAATCCAACAATTTAATTTATCCTCAGTGAAAACGAAGTATTATTTCAAAGCCAAAGTTTTTACTCATACCTAGGTGTAAAATCCTAGCTTACAACTGGTAAGAAAAGAAGTCTTCAGGTGGTGTACTATCTTAACACAAAACAAACACCAAAGGTTGTTCAAAGCAGATAGTTTAAAAATGGAGTTTATACAAATCTCAAATTTTAATAAAATAAAGAAATACACAAAGTGGCATTCCCTGAGCCATCAGGACCAGAGCATAATAGCTACTGAACCAGTGGTACCTTGAGGTGACTCACTGGCGTACTGCTAAGCTATTATTAATATGTAATAGCTACTTCCAGAAGACTATGACAGCACTTGGCTCATTCAATTCCCGTAATGCTAGTTTTTCAGCTTCCCTTCTTCTCTCACCCCAACCCAAATTTGTACAAGCAACAGAAAATAAATATTTTTCAAATGGCTTTATGTCTGGGATCACCCTGAAGGTGTTCCATATTTCCAAAGTGTGCCTTAGGCCAAAGTGTTAGCTTTGGAAATTTTGCCTTATCTAAACTATAGGCCAAGAAATAAACACAAAACCAGCTCTGCCTTTCTTAGTGTACTTCCTCATGACAGTCAGGAAGTAGGCTGTAGTCCCTAAATGCTCCTTATTACTTTCAAGTGAGCCTTAAATCCTTCATCAATGATCTCTCAGACTTCTGAAATACAGTTCATGCAATAATTTAACTGAATATTCTACAACCAAGGGTAATCCATTTAAGGCACTCCATACCTAATACCTAATCTTCTCATCCAGAGAAAGAGCACACTTAAGACGATCCTTAACAAATAATTATGAAACTGGGAGGGGTACTTATCTGCCCTGGATTTACTGACCTGAAATACACTAATTGGCTTGGTGTGGTTTTTCTTTCTTTTTTTTTCTTTTGACTAAGTTTTTTTTTTTGGAACAATTTTACATTTAGAAAAGCTGCAACCAAAATACAGAAATATCCGTCACCTAGGCCGGGCGCGGTGGCTCAAGCCTGTAATCCTAGCTCTCTGGGAGGCAGAGGTGGGCGGATCATTTGAGCTCAAGAGTTCGAGACCAGCCTGAGCAAGAGCGAGACCCCATCTCTACTATAAATAGAAAGAAATTAATTGGCCAATTAATATATATAGAAAAAATTGGCCAACTAATATATATAGAAAAAATTAGCTGGGCATGGTGGCACATGCCTGTAGTCCCAGCTACTTGGGAGGCTGAGGCAGCAGGATTGCTTGAGCCCAGGAGTTTGAGGTTGCTGTGAGCTAGGCTGATGCCACGGCACTCACTCTAGCCTGGGCAATAAAGTGAGACTCTGTCTCAAAAAAAAAAAAAAAAGAAATATCCGTCACCTAAGTTCCCCTAATATCTTACATCACCGCATCTTACACTCCCACCTTTACATTTGTAAACACACTTTTAAAAATCACAAACTTCGAAAGGCATGTCACTTTGCACAGTACTGCCTAGCTTATCACCCCGATTTCAAAGTTTATCCTCTCGATGTTTCTAAGCATTGACAACACAGTAATCTGTAACTACCATCAACGATGCAAGTGGCAAAGTGACTCCTACAGCAGTTTTCTCACCCGCACAGCCAGCCGGGGCAAAAGGAAGCGCCAGGACACCGGGGCACTTCAACCTTTCCCTAAATCTCTCTGCTCTGGAAGTCCTGGCAGGTCTCCGGGTGGCGGGGCTGCGCGACTACAGATTACCTGAAGTCTACCTGTGCCGCCAGGGAGTGCGCGTCAAACAGATCCATTAGCCCAGTGGGCCCGCGACCCGGGAGGCGGGGGGTCCCGCGCGGGGTCCGCAGCCCCGATCTCGCCCCGAGGGCCGCGCGCGACCGCAGGGGGAGGAAGAGGAGGGAGGCGGGCTCGCCGGTGTCGAGTTTCCCGGGCCCCGGGTCTCCGCGGAGGCTCCGGCCGAACAAAGAGGCGGGAGCGCTGCGGGGCAGAGGCCACGGCGGCGCAGGGTGACGCCGGCCGCCCGCGCCCGCGCCCGCCCGCCCGCCCGCCCGCCGCACCTGCCCGCCCCGCGGGGCCCGGGCCGGCGCGGCGCTCGCTCGCCGCAGGTGCGGCCGGCCCGGCGGGCAGCGGCGGCCCCTCGGCCGGGCCCCGCGGCGCCGGACTCCGCGCCCGCGCTCACTCACTTGTCGTACTCCTGTGTCATCGCGCTCTCGCCGCTGCCGGCCGCAGAACTGGACTTTCGGGTTGGGACAGTACACGCGATCCGGGGGGAGGCGGCGGGCGGCGGGTCCGGAGCGGCGGCCCCGACGGGTTGGGTTCGCTTTTCTCGCTCTGAGCCGGCTCCGCGCGGGCTGCGCGCACTGGGCGCCGGGCTCGGCCGCCCATTGGCTGGAGGCGCTCCGGTCCGGGGCGGGGCCTCGGAGCGGGGAGGCCGGCCGCGCCGCCTGATTGGCCGGCGAGCGGGGCGCCGGGGCGGGGCTGGCGGGGCCGAGCGGCGCGGGCGGGGACCCGCGTGGCGGTGCGGCCGGCGCGCCGGGCTCGCGGCCTCCGGCGCCGGCCTGGGGTCTGGGCCCGCGCCGCGGCGCGCACCTGTCGCCCTCCGGCCCTCCGCGCCGGGGAGCCTCCTTCTGCCTCGCGGGCCCCCGGCCCTCGGCGGCTGCGGGGATAGGGCCCTCGCCCCGCCTGCGCCCTGCCCGCGCCCTGCCCGCCGCAGGGGCGCCTCTGCCGGCCGGGAGCCCGCGACGCGCGCTCCTCTCGCCGCCGGTCACGCCCGAGCCCCGCGGCTTTTCCCGAGAAATGTCCCCAAATTTCCCTTTCTCCTGGCGCCGCGCAGTGTCTGGTTAGAATTTCCCGCTCATCCCTCGCGCTGTGCGCTGTGTGACAGGCACTGGAAAGCGGCCGCGCCTCCTGACCCCGCCGCGCTGCGCGGTGATCGCGCCGCCTCGCGGGGCCGCCTTCTCCCCGGGGACCCCGCCCCAGCCCCGCCGACCCCGAGGAGTTCAGCCCCTCCCCCAGCCCACTCCAGCCCCCCAGCCCCCCGCCCCAGCCTCGCAGGCCCCGAGGAGTTCAGCCCCCCACCCCAGACCCCCGTCCAACCTCCTTAGGCCCCGAAGAGTTCAGCCCCCCACCCCAGCCCCGCAGACACCGCCGCCCCAGCCCCGCAGGCCCCAGGAATTGAACCCCCCAAGCCCCGCCAGGCGCCCCCCGCCCCAGCCCTGCCAGCCCCCAGCCCTACAGGCCTTAAGGAGTTCAACCCCCCACCCCAGCTCCCCCCAGCATCGCCAGCCCCCCACCCCCGCCCCAGCCCCGCAGGCCCCCGGAACTCCCAGCTGCCCGGAGGCAGCCCCGCTCCTCCGGCCGCCCAGCCCCGCTCACTTCCGCCGGCCGACCCGCATTGCCCTTTCCGGGCTGAGCCCCTCTCTTCTCCAGGGTCTGCGCTCCCGCTCAGCGGACGCCTGGCGAGAGACCCGCCCCGACGCCAGCTCCTGTCCTAGATGCCGGCCGGGCCGTGAGCCGGACACAGAGTTCTCGCCTGTCCCGCGTCCCGGTCGGGGTAACAGGCAATGGACAGAATAAGAAACGGTGCGGCGCGTTAGGACGCGGCGAGTTGTGCGCGGAAAATACGCGGAGCGGTGGGGGAGCCGGTTGTCAGACCCGGAGGAGGCGAGGCCGCAGCTCGGGGGCACTTGGGGGTGACCGGGGCGGGCAGAGGCGCAGCGAGCGCGAGGCGGGGGCGCCGGGTGTGGCCGTCAGCGCGCGGGACCAGCGGGGGCGGGGCGGCCGGGTCCTGGGCGCGGGGAGCCCTGTGCGGGGCCTTGCGGGCTGCGGTAAGGACCTGCGTGTTTACGCTGGGCGAGAGGGGACACGTTGGGCAGTGACATGCTCTCACTTGTGTTTTAAAGTGGCTGGTCGCCTTGCGGGGGGACCAGGTAAGAGGCGATTGCCCTGATGCAGGCAAGAGACGACGGTGGCGCGGCCCGGCGGTAGAGAAGTGGGGGAAGTGGTCGCATTCTGTGTTCTGACGCCGGGACCAACAGGATTTCCTGCAAATGGGAAATGCGTGTAGGAGAAAAACGGAGTCCGGGACGGCCACCGGCTTCCCAGCTGCGCAGCTGGAAGGGGCGACTTGCCATCCCTTGGGATAGGAAGGCTGTAGGTGTGGAAGGTTTGGGGTGTGCCAAGCTCCGGGGGCGCTGGAGAGCCCGCGGGGGTCAGGGCAGTGTGCGGGCCGGAGAAGTCCGGGCTGAGGCGCCGCTTCTGGGCATCGTCTGCGTCCCGGCGGAATGCAAAGCCTGGAGATGGGTGAATCCCTATGGCAGTGAGGACGGAAAGAGCGTGGCAGTGACACTGGATCCTGCAGCCTCCGCCACGGCAGGGCTGGGAGGGAGAAAAGCCGGCGGTAGAGACGGAAAGGGGAGCGCAAAGCCGAAGGGAGGAGGAGAAACCAGGAGGAAGCGGTGGCCTCACGCGGCGCCAGCGGCCCCTGTGCTCCTCGTCCTCTGGGCTCAGGCCCCAATCAGCAACCGCAGCCTCACTTCTCACCGCCTTCTTGGGATCTGTCGTCTAACCCTGGGTACAGCACTGGAGCCGTGCAGCCTGTTCTTCCCTCTTTTATTCACCCGTTTTCTGTTTAAATCAATTATATCTTAAAAGTGAGCTAATTTTAGAAAAATATTAATAATGGCACCAGTGGTTCATAGATGTGGTGCAAACCATTGGGACAGTGACCCTTTGCCTTTCCTCTTCTTCCTCTCTCCACACTGTGGTCAGGATGACCTTCACAGAACACAGATTTCCTGTCACTGTCACTCTCGATCAAGTGCGAACTCCTGAGCACCGTGTGTAAATGAACAGCTCAGCACCCTGTGCCCTCCTGCGGCACAATTGCTCAGGCTCAAGAGCCACCCCGGCCCCACTCCCTGCTCCTCCTCTCCGTAATTAGCAGACTCAACTTCCAGACTCTTTGCGTTCCTCCTAGTTGCCTCCCTGACCCTCCAGGCTGGGTGAGATGTCCTGTGTGACCCACTGGCACCTTCCACATCACCCATCACACCTTTACCACATTCTGTTTGTTAAATGGGCTTTCCCGTGTGTGTCTGTCTCCACCATAGTGTGAGCGTTTCCAGGGAGGGCAGGGATTGGGCTGCTTTCATTTTTACGTGCCCTGTGCCTGGTATCCGCACGGGAGACAGCCCGTGAGTGTTTACTGAGTGGATACAGCCCTCACAGTGCTCTGCGGACATCCACGGAGGGCCTCGGGCCTGATGCATGGTAGGCACACACACAAAAAAGGGATGAACTAAGAAATATCAAACCATGAAGCCAAAAACAAGAACGGGAAGGGCCTGAGGTTATTAGACCATAGATGTAGTAATAAAACACTTTGAGTCTACTTTGTAAATTTGAATACATAATTTTTAGCTCTCCAAAACAGAAATTAAAATCTATATCTACGAGATGTTGGTAATAACCTTTATTTAAAAAAATTCTTTTAAGTTATAAAAATAATACATGCTCATAGTTTTTTTTTTAAAGAAGCAGCAAAAGAGAAAGAAAGGGATTAGGAAAGGGACAAAGAAAGGAAGGAAGGAAGAAATTTAAGCCATACAGAAGGACACAGAGTCCAAACAGTCCTCTCCCTCCTCCCTCCCCATCCCTCACCCTCGAGATAACCACTGTTAATCGTCTTTGTGCATCTTTCTAGAATTTTTCTGTGTATATCGAGCATGTGTGTGTTTTATTCTCCTCCACAAAAGGGAGTCGTACTATGCACAGTCTCCCCCAGATTGCCTGTTTTCACCTCCTGTGTCTTCAACCTTCTCGGTGTCCACACATAGAAATCTAGTGCACATTATTTCTTACAATGGATATGTAATAACTAGACTCTATTGGTGAACAATTAGTTTTCCCCCAGTTTTTCACAATTACAAATATTCACAATAAACATTTTTGCACACTAGATCAAGTATAGCCATAGGGTAAATTCCTAGAATTGAAGTTACTGGGAAAACGGTAGGCACAGTTGCAATTTCTGTGGATCTTGCCAGATTGTTTTCCAAAAGGCTGTGCCCCGTTTAGACTCCTACTGATGAGGTATAAGACAGCCTACCGTGCCACACCATGAACAACCACGGGCACTACCAAAGTTTGCTAGTCTATTAGATGAAAAATAGTATCTCATTGTTTTGATTTGCTTTTTTTTTTTTCTTTTTTGAGACAGAGTCTCACTCTCTTGCTTGGGTAGCATTATCACTCACTGCAACTTCAAACTTCTGGGCTCAGGTGATTCTCCTGCCTTAGCCTCCCGAGTAGCTGGGACTACAAGCATGCGTCCCCACACCTGGCTAATTTTTCTATTTTTTGTAGAGATGGGAGTCTCACTCTTGCTCCGGCTGGTCTCGAACTCCTGAGCTCAAGAGATCCTCCTGCCTCAGCCTCCCATCGATTTGCCTTTTTAAAAGAGTTATGAGTGAGGTTTTGCATCTTTTTGTTTGGCAATAACCTTTGTAAGCTCAAGGATGGGATAGTACTTTTTTTTAAAAGAAGGAAGATCTTTTAAGGCACCTTCCCAAGTCATGGGCTTCAGAGTAGGGAACCAACTGTTTGGGACCCGCTGGAGAGCAGATGGTGCAGCACTAGGGGACTTGTGGATGGAAGGAGTCGGGAAGGGGGGGCGCAGATTGAGACAGTCTCAAGACCTGGGTTCCAGTCCAGGTTCCTCTACTGACCAGCTGGGTGATCTCAGTAGAGTCACTTTCTCTGGGCCTCAGTAAAAGGGAACAGTTGGACAGGTCACCTGGTCCCTTCCACTCCAATGCACCATGGTGCTAAGAATGTTTGCTATGATTGGAACCGGAACAGCTACCCACGGCTCACAGGCTGAATTCAAGGCTCCTTAGCCTGGCATTTAGGTTCCTTCTCCATCTAGACCCAATATACGTTTCCCATATCAAGTCCCAGTTAAAAGCCCCCAATGCCTTGTGCCCCTGTCACGGTTCTGTGAATACAGCCTGAACCTCAGGCCCCTGCCATCGCCTGTGTTACTCCTCTCTCCACTGCAGCCCTAGTTTGTATCTCCAAAGGCCAGCCTCAATGTCACCCCTTCCAGGAACCGCCCCTCCATCCCGTTAGAATCACTCCCTGACTGCTCAGCTAGCCGTTCAACCACTCAGCACAAGTTCCTCCGTCTTTTACTAATTCAGTTCTGCATGACTTTGAGAGAAGAACTTTAAATCAAACAGACCTAGGGGATGGTTAAACCTAAAGACAGCCAGTTCTTTTTTTTTTTTTTTTTTGAGACAGAGTTTCACTTTGTTGCCCAGGCTAGAGTGAGTGCCGTGGCCTCAGCCTAGCTCACAGCAACCTCAAACTCCTGGGCTCAAGAGATCCTACTGCCTCAGCCTCCCGAGCAGCTGGGACTACAGGCATGTGCCACCATGCCTGGCTAATTTTTTCTCTATATATTAGTTGGCCAATTAATTTCTTTCTATTTATAGTAGAGACAGGGTCTTGTACTTGCTCAGGCTGGTTTTGAACTCCTGACCTCAAGCAATCTGCCCGCCTCGGCCTCCCAGAGTGCTAGGATTACAGATGTGAGCCACCGTGCCAGACAGCCGGTTCTTCAGTCAGCTTATTAGGGCCCATGTGGGCAGAAGAAAGTGTCAGGGACAAAAAGTGGAGACGAGCAGTGTTGCATTTCCTTGAATCAGTAGGCATAGAGCAGCCTGCTAGGTCCCTGCCAGGGTTCATGTCACAGAATTGGCAGCCTCTAAGAAGAGGTACCCTAATACATAGGTTATACATACGTCTGTATTAATATATATGTGGGTGCTCTTTCCCCATTGGACAGTTGAGGTCACTGATGTTAAGCCACATAGCTAGAAATACAAATGGAAGGACTGAGATTTGACTCCTGGTTTTCTGACTTGGATCTACACTCTGACCCACTATTCTGCCTGGATTCTGAGTGGAATGTGGCAGAGATCATCCCAAGAGAGTCAGAAATGTATCCCTCACCCCATGCAGAGAGGGCCTCGAGGATTCTGAAGAGAGGGCTCTGCCAGGTGCAGCTGCGACAGTCTGGAGAACCAAGGTGCTGCTTACTGCTCCTTTCCTTGCTACCTGGATAGGTGTTAGATGTAGCAGTAAACAGTACGTCCAAGTTATGCTTTCATGAAGCACTGGTTGGGGACAGGAGAGGGACAGACATTAAAAAAACTAGAAAAAAATGGAATGAAATTTCCTCCCCCCAAAAATATTTAAAAAATCAAACAGCTCTAAATTCAAATTCCAGGTTATCCTCCTATTTTTACCTTAAGCATTCGACGTCACTGCCAGTCCTTGGTTTGCTCATCTGTAAAATATGGAAAATCATACCACGTGGTGTGGAGCTAACTAAGATGGTGCACTTAAGACTCTCGCACAATGCCTGGCACACAGACCCTGGCTCGGCGGCTTCCGTCTTCTCTGAAGACCAGAAGGGCAGGAATCTGCCCACTTCCTCCACGTGCTGGCGTGTTGGGCACGTGACCTCGTCATCACCCGAAAGCCATCTGTAGGCTCAGCACGTTCAAGGACTTCAGCCCTGACAAAGCAGCCTGTATCGAAGGGACTTCCCGAGTGGTTGGCAGATGTTGGCAGAGGCTTTGTGCCTGGACACCCGGCATCTGTCCCACCCCGTCCGACAGTGCCCCGCGTCTCATGTGCTTGCCGCCGTGGGATGAAAGCCTTCAGCTCCGAGAGAGCCGGGGTGTGGGCGGCAGGGCCTGGCAATCCCCACCCTTCCCTCCGGCTCGGGGCCGAGCCCCACTTCCCTCCACCGTGGAATATGGGATGATAATCCCTGTCACTAAGGGCTTGTTTATTTTTGTTTAAAAAGTGTCTCAGACAATGCCAGGGAACTCAGTACACGGGAACTCAGTACACGGGAAACATCTCACCTCCCCATGTTTCCTCACCCTAGCATAAGCTGCGTAAGGGGCAAAAACGTATATCTCATGTTTAAAAAATTCCCTTATCATCTAGCGCAGAGACAGGCACCCCGTAAAGGGTCACCAGGTATTGCTGTTGTCCAGTGTGGTGGTGGCCGCATTCAGCGTCCAGTGTGACCACACGCCCGAGCTCGTTTGATTCTTAAAACAGCCCTTCGAGGTAGACAGGGTTGTGCCCATCTTGTAGATGGTGAAACAGGGCCAGAGGGAGCAAATGACGTAAAGTCTCACGGCCGGTAAATTCAGGACCTGAACCCACAACCCACGTCTCCCTTCTCGCTGTGGCGCTGCGATGGGCGAGAGTCTCTGCGTGAGACCCTGGCGTCAGCCTGTGGCCTCCGTTAGAGAACACTGGGCACATTAATTGCGGCCGGGCCATGGCTGGTGCTTCCTGGTGGCAGTGTCTGGCTTGGAAGATGGCATTTGACGGTTCACTGATTCTCGGAGAACACGCTGACTCTCAGGATTGTCCATTTCTTGGTCTCCGTGACTCTCTTCTCCAGTGTCTTCTGTGATGCTGTCGTGAACATGCCTGCTGATGAAGGCTCGCCTGCCACTGCCAGGAGGACTGTCGTTGCAGGTGAGTCTTGTCAGATACCTGGGACTGGATCCAGACTCACCAGCAAGAAGCCAGCAGCTCTCCCTGTCTCTGAACGGAGGCAGAAGCAGCTATGCAAAGTCGGGTGTCACCCGCTTGTTGGCAGCTGGGAACCCAGATATCTCACATTCCTCTCCTGTGGCTTCACTGTAGACCAGCCATCCCGGCGCAGGCTCCACAGCTGCGGCACAGCTGCCAGCAAGCCCTCGGCTCAGGAGCACGGCCTTAACCTCCAGGAAACCTCTCTTGCCTCCGCCTGACACCGGCCGGGCAGAGCCGCTGGGCTTGCTGCCATTTCAAGCAAACGCCCGGGCTGGGGAGCTGAGGGCTAGGTTGCTGGCCCACATTTGCGTATTTTACTCTCTGAAGAAAGAGTTCCTGGTGATCAAACAGCTCTTTTATAAAATGATGTGTATTTAAAATGGTTGGAGCCTCTCACCACGTTTTACTTCTACAAGAGATATGTTATCTTCATTTATAGGGAGGGAGAAAGCAAGGAGGGATGAAGCCACTTGCCCAGAGTTGACATGTCGTTAACTCGGTTTTTTCCATAACCCTTCCCCTGCTGACAGTTTCCTTTATTTGAAACTCAAGTCTTTGGGGACTCATTTTTGTATGTCTTTTCTAAGCCATGAGACTATCAATGCCAACGTCTGGAGTTTTGAATTATTCACATTTGTGATGATTTTAAAAAGGAAGAGCTGGGGATTGAGAAAAGGAGAAGGGAAAACTCGGGAGAATTTTGGGATGAGCAGGAGGCAAAGGGCTGGGGGGGAAGCAGGCCTCGGGGTCCCGGGAGTGGGTGTGTCTGCTCTGGGACAATCGAGGGCACAGCCGTGCTCCAGCTCTGGCACTGGGAACTCCTCGGGCACTCCTTAGATACCCTTTAGTCCCTGAGATACAGGCTCCCCAAAGCAGCGTGAAAGTCCGCGTTCCTCTGCTCTGGGGTCGCCTTGGGGTTGGCAGGTGGTGGGCACTGACTCTGAGAGGAGAGGGAGCCCCAGGCCCGGCACCTGCCAGGCATCACAGGCACAGCTAACCCCGAGGTCTGGAGACGCGGCACCCTGGCGCAGGTGACGTGCCTGCCCTGGGGAGCGTGCGCTCCGTGCCTGGGAGCTGCGGAGGGGAAGGCTGGGTGGGGGCAGCATTGAGCAGGGTCCTGAGGGAAGAACAGGGTCCTTCTCAGAAGAGGAGAAGGACATCCTGGTAGAGAATACAGCACGGGTGAAGGCCGCGGGACGAGATGCCTTGGCTTGCCTGAGACGGAGGGCGCGGGGAGGGCAGGAGGCAGGAGAAGCTGTGCAGGAGCCGCACCCTCGGGGCTTCCGGGCCGAGCCCTGGGGCCTGCGGGCAACAAGCAGCTATGGAAGGACTGTGCGTCCCTGGGGTTATTAGATCTGTTTTTGGAAGGTAACTAGCAGAGGAAGGATAAATGCTTGGCGAGGAGAGAGGCTCTGCAGCCCACTGGTGAGAGCTGAGGAGGGTCTGAGCCGGGCGCGGCCTGCCTACGGAGGGCAGCGTCTGCCAGTGGGGCGCTGGGCAAGTGGCAGTGATGGTCGGGGCGACAGGCGGGAGGCTGGAGATTTATGGCTTGGGCAATTGGGTGAATGATGCTGTAATTGGGAGTCGGGGAAGGCAGAGGAAGAACAGGTTGGGGGAGGTGTAGAGGAGGGGTGTTGAGGATGTACTCTAATCGTAAATACTGATGTTTTCTTCTTCGTCTGGGCTCCTGCGATCCGAGCTGACATCACAGGCCGTGAGTGGGTGAAGCCCCGGCTCCGGAGCCAGGCTGCCCGGATCAGGTCTCGGCCCCAGGGCTTAGTGTTTGAAATCCTCCCAGCCTCCGCGTCCTCGTCTGTAAAATATTACAGCACCACATCACAGGGCTGTTACGAGGATAAAAGAGTCCAGACATGCATAGCGCTTAAAAACAGTGCCGGCCCACCCTCAGCACCATAGATCCTTGACGTGGCCACAGGGACACCACGGGCAGAAGTGACGCCTGTTTTTCCCCTTCTGTCTTAAAAGCACTTCGATTTGATTCAAAACCAACATTTGGTAGGCAGACCCCTGAGTCCATTCCTTAAATGGTGGGAATTGCACTGCAGTAACTGATAAGAATGTAGGAAGCTTTTTACAAATTTTCCCCTTTTATCCTCAAAGACGTTTATTGAACATCTGTCAGACACAGGCTTCTGTAAGGAGCCGCGACACATGGCCCCAGTCTGAAAGGCTGTGCAGGTAGGTGGTAAAGCAGGGCCATACTCAAACTGGCCGTGCTGAGTGTCGAAAGTGGGATGTGTCGTGGGTGCCGAGGAGCTGACGAGTGAGGGGACAGGTACAGAGTGGTGATGAGGGAGGACCAAGCTGGTCCTTGAGGCAATCGAAACAGAACTAAATGAAACAACAACAAAACACAAAACCAGCTAGGTACAGGGTGGAGAGGAGCTTTGGCGGGATGGCAGCAGCCAGGGAGGAGGGAGAGGAGCCCAGGGCCCACTCCCCTAGATCCCTGCCTGGGAGCGGAGGGACCTTCCCAGGGAGATTTTTATTCTGGTGTGAGTTTCTAAGGATAGAAAGGTAAAAATAAGTACGCGTGTTTTGTAATATTTTCTTATCTTCTAACAATGCAAAGAATACATTTTTTTCATTTTTTCCTACATTTAACCTTGGGAGTTTTAAAATTCAGAGACCAGCTTTTCATTTTAGATAATGTTTAATCACTTAATTTAAATTAATGTGGACAACAATGGCGACAAGAGGTAATTATATTTAAGTGGTATTCTAATGCAGAATTCCTTTGGGAGTATCTGTGAGTCACCCAGTTCAATGCAAATATCCATAAAACATGTACTAATTGTTCCAGAAGGAAATGATTGTTTCAGAAGGGCAAAAGGCCAACTAAGTGGAAATACCAGGTTCTTAATTTATAAAGTCAATAAAAGCACTCTTTTGTAAGCTCTTCTCAAGTCATAGCATATTATCAGGTAAGTCTGGCACAAAAACCACTTTATGCTTAAATACTTCACAAGGGCACAAAACAAGGGAACATACACTAAGAGCTTCTTGAATACATTTTGTGAGAGACTTAATACTGTGTGAATTTACTCAGCTTTCAAGAACACTAGGGCATTTTAAGTTAAAAAAAAAAAGTTGCCAGTTACATACTCAAGATAAAAATACACGCTATTAACTGTCTGCAATATATAATAATTCACGGAACTTTTACAGCAGCCACTCTTTGGAAATTCCACTCAAGGTCCCTAAAGATTCAGGAAATAATGCTCCTTCTCCCCTTTTAAGCAATATGTCTCTTTGTACAAATGAAGGGTTGAATTAATACGATTTTTTTTTTCCTAGGTGGCTTGCTGCCAATAACGGGAGGAAAAAAAGATAACCAAGAACCACAGATAGTCTGCAGGTGAACTCGCAGCCTCCTGCTGCTGGGTGCCAGGGCCCTGGGCTCTCCTCCTGCTTCAGGGTTCAGAAGGCGCCTCCCCTTCTGGGTGGCAATGGCCAGAGAGAGACGCTGCCCTGTAGGGTGATAGGGCAGCCCTGTAGTCACCGACCTGTGACCTCCTTACGTTGTTCCCGTAACAGTGTCCACTGGTCGGGGGTGAGGAGCCTACTCCTTTTAAGTTTTAACAAAGACGTCTCAAGCTGCCTAAAGAAACCCACATTTTGGGGGAGGATTAAAAACGAACACACAACTGTGTTCCAAATGTGTGAAATACCCCTGTAGATTAATGTAAAGCAGGCATGGCAACCCTGGTCCCTTTGCCAGTTACGGGGCAAGTGGTGCAGCGCTGGCCAATGAATGGAAGAAACTGGGGGGTGGGGGGGACGGTTGTTTATAAAAGCTTTTCTTGTCAGAAGAAAGACTCTTGGGAAAGTCTTTAATCACAGCTCCCTCTTTCTACTTTGAATTTGGTTGCATGGAATTGCAGTATCCATCTTATGACCAAACACGCTGAAGGACAAAAAGCCATCGCACGGAGAACAGCAGAGCGAGCCCAGGGTCTGGGTCTCGGTGGTGCAGCTGAGCCACTGTGCCACATCTGCAGCTCCTACCTCCAGGAGTTTCGTAATGTAAGACAAAGAAATACCTCTGATTTAGTAGTTTTGTTAATTGTAGCCTAAAAGAATTCTTTAATTCACACATCCTGTCATTGTTTTTTAAACCTTTATTGATATATATCCACCAACATCCCTCTATCCCAAGAATGCCCATGAAAGGGAGACATGTACACTGCTAAAGAAATAGAAGTCTATAGTTCTTGATTTTTAAAGAAATGTAGCTTGGAATCTGGAGTCTGAGGCCTGGGTTTAAATCTCAGCTCAGCTCTGTGTTAGCTGTGCGTCCTTGGACAGGCTACTTAACATTGATAACCTTAGTTTGTCATCTATTTCATACAGGGGATAGTCTAGCTCACACAGAGCTGCTGAGAAGACTGAATTTAGTATAGTACTTTATAGATAGTTGGTGCTCAATACATGCTATTACTGTCATCCTAAGTCCCTCTTCCCTTTATGGCAGTAGACAGATTCACTTTTCCTATGGCTGAATACTTTTTAGATGTGAAAACACTGACTCTTAGAGTGTGAAGCCTTATCTTTCACTTTTTTCCTCCTTGTTGTTCTTATTTCGTATTTGTGGGTGACCCCAAAATTTTTTTTTTCTTTGAGACAGGGCCTCGTTCTGTCTCCCCAGCTAGAGTGCATCTCACAGCAACCTCAAACTCCTGGGCTCAAGGGATCCTCCTGCCTCAGCTTCCCTAGTAGCTAGGACTACAGGCACGAACCACCATGCCTGGCTAATTTTTCTATTTTTTTGTAGAGACGGAGTCTGGCTTTTGCTCAGGCTAGTCTCAAACTCCTGACCTCAAGCCATTCTCCTGCCTTGACCTCCAAGAGTGCTAGGATTACAGGTGTGAGCCGCTGTGCCTGGCCCCTGACCCAAAACTTTTCATAGCTTTGAGCTCTGTCTCAATATTTTTAAGTATATGAAACTTAAAAACTTCAACTTTTTATTCAACTGAAGTGCCATAGCTCTTCGAATGTTTTTTTGTTTTTGTTTTTTGTTGAGACAGAGTCTCGCTTTGTTGTCCAGGCTAGAGTGAGTGCCGTGGCGTCAGCCTAGCTCACAACAACCTCAAACTCCTGGGCTCAAACGATCCTCCTGCCTCAGCCTCCCAAGTAGCTGGGACTGCAGGCATGGGCCACCATGCCTGGCTAATTTTTTTCTATATATATTAGTTGGCCAATTAATTTCTTTCTATTTATAGTAGAGACGGGGTCTCGCTCTTGCTCAGGCTGGTTTTGAACTCCTGACCTCGAGCAATCTGCCCGCCTCGGCCTCCCAGAGTGCTAGGATTACAGGCATGAGCCACCGTGCCCGGCCAGCACTTCGAATCTTGACATTGATTCCATAACATTCACATTCAAAAAGGATTTTCCAGTTCAAATGTTCAGAAAGTATTTTTTAAGTTATAAAAGATATGCTTCTTATATTCTCCCCCAGATCCTACTTCTGAGCAGGGATATTGTTGCTTGTTCTAATAGTTTGTTCCTTATTTACAGCTAAGTAGTATTTCATTATATTGGATATGTCACAATTTGTTTATCCTTTCACCAGTTGATGGTCATTTGGTTTTTTGTCCTTTTTCTTGGCTATTCCAAATAAATTTGCTATGAATATTTGTGTCCAAGTCTTTGTATGAAAACACACTTTTATTTTGGGGGATATATACCTACTAGTGGAATGGCTAGATCATATGTTAAGTATAATTTTCACTTTTAAGAAACTACCAAACTGTTCTCTAAAAATGATCGTACCATTTACCACCAGCAGCGGGAAGACCAGTTGCTCTAAATCCTTGCCGACACTTACTATGATCAGTTTTTTAAAATTGCAGCCATTCTAATGGGTGTTCAGTGGTATTTCTTTCTGGTTTTAATTTGCATTTTCCTAATATCTAATGATATTAAGCATCTTTCATTTGCTTATTTATACATCTTTGGGGATGTGTGTGTTCAAATCTTTTGCCCATTTTTAATTGGGTTGTTTGCTTTTTTGAGTTGTGAGAATTCTTTATATATCTATAAGTCCTTTGTCAGATATATACTTTGCAAATATTTTTCCCAGTTTGACTTTTCATTTTCATAAGTGTCTTTTGAAGAGAAAAGCTTTTTTAAGAATAGCTCCATATGTATGAAAAAAATTGGATTTGTTAAATACTTAAACTTATTAATATATTTCTCATGAAGAAAGCCTTCCCAATCCAGCCCCAGATTGACTTCACTACTGAATATTTAAGGAATATACAACACCAATTCTACACAAATGCTTCTAGAAAATAAAATAGAAAAAAAGAATGCTTCACAACTCATTCTGTGATGCCGGCATTGCTGATTCCAAAATCAGATAAAGAAATCACAACAAAGCTACAAAACATTCCTTATGAGCATAGATATAAAAATTCTTAACAAAATTTTAGCAAATCAAATTCAACAATATATAAAATAATAATAGATCATGACCTAGTGAGGTTTATCCTAGGAATGCAAAGTTGGCTTAACATGTGCACCTTAATCAATGCAATTTATTAAACAGACTAAGAAAAAAAAACACATGATCATCTCACAGATGCAGGAAAAGCACTTAGAAAAAAAGTTGATTCCTAATTTTAAAAAAATGCTCTCAGCAAAGTAGGAGTGCAAAGGCACTTCCTCAATCTGATAAAGAGCATCTATGAAAGCCGTTTTTCTTTTTTTAAAGAGACACAGTCTTGCTCTGTTGCCCAGGCTGGAGTGCAGTGGCACAAGCATAGCTCATTGCAGTTTCGAATCCTGGGCTCAAGGGATCCTCCAGTCTCAGCTTCCCCAGTAGCTGGGACTACAGGTGCATGCCACCATCCCTGGCTAATTTTTTTTATTTTTTGTAGAGATGGGCTCTTACTATGTTACCCAGGCTGGTCTTGAACTCCTGGCCCCAAGTGACCCTCCTGCCCCCAAGTGACCCTCCTGCCTTGGCCTCCTAGAGTGCTGGGATTACAGGTATGAGCCTGTAAAGAAAGACTGGCTTGAAAGACTCCTGGCTTGAAAGACTCCTTTTCTTTCTTTTGACAGAGTCTCACTCTGTTGCCTGGGCTAGAGTGCTGTGGCATCAGCCTAACTCACAGCAACCTCAAACTCCTGGGCTCAAGCCATCCTTCTGCCTTAGCCTACCGAGTAGCTGGGACTACAGGCATGCGCCACCATGCACGGCTAATTTTTTCTATATATTTTTAGTTGGCCAATTAATTTATTTCTATTTTTAGTAGAGACGGGGTCTTGCTCTTGCTCAGGCTGGTTTCAAACTCCTGACCTTGGGCGATCCTCCCCCTCAGCATCCCAGAGTGCTAGGATTACAGGCGTGAGCCATGAAATTATACTTTTTACTATCTACTTCCACCTATACGTTCCTTAAAGGCTGGGATCTTGTTTGATGCTGTGTTCTCAGTGCTTAGAACGTGCCTGGAACACAGAAGTTGCTCAGTATCTGTTATATAAATAAATAAACCCTGACCAAGAATGCCTGCTCTTTCAATATCCAGGCGTTATAAGTCTTTATAATCTTTGCCAACAGATCATGTGAGAAATAGTACCTCTTTAATTTATATTTCTTGAATATGAGTACAGTTGAATAGCTTGTTTTTTGGGTTGGCCTTTGTGTTTTTCTCAGAAAACTATCTTTCCATATCTCTTGCTCAACTTTTCTTTTTCCCATTGCTTTGGAAATCCATCGTATACTACAAATATATTTTCCCAGTTTGTCCTTTGTCTTTGACTTTGTAGTCATGTTCTCAATCTTTTCCTTTTAGCTTCTGGGTTTGAGGCGTGCTTATTAGAAAGTCCTTCCCTGTTCCAAGATGATCAAAGCATTCATACTTGTTTTCTTCTAATACTTTTATATATTATATATAAAAGATTATAGTATTTAGATTTTTGATCTGGAATTTAACTTGGGGTATAAAGAGTAACGAAGTGATTTAGTTTAAAAAGTAAATTTAGCTTTAAAATACAATAAATACTAATTTCTAGATATTATATAATTTATTATTGTTTTAACTTTCTCAAAGAATATTCATAATTTAAAAAATACAAAGTTCACCTGTTTTATAATATAAATTTTTATAAGCACATTGATGCATACATATGTATATGTATATGAATGTGTATCTATATGCAATAAAATTATATTTTCCACAATTCTTTGGCAGTCATATTACAATTTGACATTATTACCACTATTAAAATATTTTTCCAAAAAAGTTTCTATTTCATTTTTCTCAACGTCTTCTTGCTTTCCTGGATCTTCTAGATTTCTTTTTTGTTTTACTGTATTTGTTTTTAAAAAGTTTCCTTTCAATTAAGCTCACTTCTTCATGAAGTAAGGAGGTCTTTATTCTTAGCAGGAAGGAGAAGAGATTTAGGATAAACTGGTAACTCAGAGAAAAATTTGATTCTTCATAGGTTGTCAAATGTTTACAATAGCTAGAAGGAAAAGAAAAAATATTAAGTTCTCTTAAAATGGTAATTTAGAAATGCATGCACAAACCCCTAAATGTCCTCCAAATAATTTAGCAAATATATATGGTCACGCTTAAAATAGTACTCTGAGCTGGAAGGAAACTTAGAACAATTTGGTAAAACTCCTTAACTCTATAAAGGAAAAATTTTTCAGTGTCCATGGCCACCATATAAAAGACACAGGTGGTGCTGGGCGCTGGGCTCATGACTCCTCACCCAGAGTTTCTTCCACTCCAGATGGGTCACTACCCCACCTTCTTACCATGATCAAGGCAAACAAAAGCACATAAGAAGAGATTCTGAACATATTTTTAAAATAAACTAAAGAAAACAAATAATCCCTGACTCCCAGTCAAAATAAGAACTCAGGCTTTATAATGTAGCTTTGCAATCCTGTATATAGTGTAGAAAAAAAGAGTTTACTAAGCAATTTCACTTATTTTAAAATAGCCAAACCTGAATCTGATCAAATCTCTAACTAATGCTAACTGTCAATCTCTACACCAAATTATAGGTGATCAGGGATAGAGGAACATGTTAAATAGTATCATATGGCTGTCATCAGTAAAATCCAAACTATGGGAAATTTTACAGGACACATATGATGGAGATTACTCAGCAAGTACACTGTAAGGGGGGGGAAAGAGAGAGAAAAAGAAGGGGACTTCATGAACTAAAACACTTAAGGGCTATATCGACCATGCAATATATGGGCCTTAGCTGGATTCTGAGTTGAACTCATTAAAAAAATTATATGACCATTGGGAATATCTAAACATTGACCACATGTTTGATAATATTAAGAAATTAGTATTAATTTTTTTTATGTCTGGTTAATAGTATTATGGCTTTATTTTTTAAAATATTATGGTGTTTGGGATCGACTTGCAAATAATGGGGGGCAAGGGGTGAAGAAGTGAGTTGAGCCCTGGGTAAAGCAAGTCCAGTCACGTTACAACTGTTGTCGCTGGGTGACAGGGACAGGAGGGTTCTTTATATAATTCTTCCTACTTTTGAGTATACTTGAAATTGCCCATGATAAAGTTTAAAAAACAAGTAACCAAATAACATATAGAAGCTATAAACTTTGAGATATTGATTTATATAACATATATGACCCTAAATTCCTGACATCCATATTTGCACCACAAAGCTCTGCCACCCATCAGCTGTGACCATGGATAACTACTCTTGCTTCTCTCAACTGTAAAATAGTAAAATAACGACGACCACCACCAACAGTACTTACACTTCGTAGGGTTTATAAAAATATTAAATAAGAATGTATGTTAAGCACTTAACCCAAGGCTTGGCACACAGTAAGAGCTCAATAATGTTCATTTCTCCTATATGCCTTTAAAATTGATTATTTTTGTTTTCACTTAAAATCTTAAGGCTATTTTAAGTAAAAATACCCAATAAAGCCAATATTCTACCATGTTCACTGGCAGGAAATTTAAAAGTCTCAAATGTTTGATCATTGATTGGTTTAATAAAGATCAAATATGTATCTTTAAAGTAATTCTTACAAATATGGTAGCTTCTTGCTTTTCTACTTTTCTAATATTTTAGTTTTAGCTATATTGAGAGAGGTTCTTTCAGACAAAATGTTATCACAGAAAGGGTAAAAGTATTGTTTCTCTTACATGGAGACCATAAGGAAAGCGCTATTTCTACACCAGAAAGGTATACAAATTATCTGATTGACTAATAATACCTTATAATGGATTATAGTCTTTACCATAAACTCAGAAAAACATCCTAAAGTCATGAGATAAAACCAAGTTTAACATACAATAATTTGCTATTGCCAATTATTTTACTGTAAGTAGAACAAGCGATGTCCCTTGAACTCTGCCATTTAAAATAAAGATGTGGTAAATGGATGCTGTATGAATGTTTATATAAAAACTTCGTGCAAGTGGATAAACATAGGTCTCAATTTAAAAGAAGGTAGCAGTGTAATGGTACAACCTTCCTTATGAGAAGTTCAAATGTAAGTAAAAGGAATAGTCTGAAGTCTGCACACAAAAAGTAAACCTGACAACACAGTTATTGTTTTGATGGTCTCGAATATGTTGAAATTTGGAACTTTTTTTTTTAAGAGGCAAGGTCTTGCTATGCTGCTCAGGCTGGAGTGCAGTGGCTATTTGCAGGCACAATCACAGCATGCTACAGCTTCACAATCCTAGGCTCAAGGGATCCTCCCACCTCAGCCTCTCAAGCATTAATAGCTAGGATTGTAGGTGTGCGACACTGTGCTTGGCTAAGCATATGACATATTTCAGTATTTTTCTTTACTACAATTTTTAGAAATAGTTAAAATTCAATTTTTAAAAATTCAAATCAAATTTTTTGGGACAGCCTCCCTTTCCTGTGGAATACAACTAGAAAACCACTGCTCTACCTCTGCCTACAGAAGGACACATGAACTGCCTGCACCTCTCAGGGCCATCGCCTATGGCAGGTCTGTCGACCTAGCCAATTGTCATAACTGGTCTACTTTAGTTTCAGATGGGACCTCTATAGATGTGAGGAGGAGTAAGGGCACTTCAATTCATTGAAATTGTTAGCTCTGCCTCAGGTAGGAAGGATAAACAGCTTCCCATATCTGAAGTGCTCTTGTGGACTTTCTCTGCTTAGTTCCCAAGAT
The DNA here is from genome assembly GCA_008750895.1 of Mirza zaza. NCBI lineage: Eukaryota > Metazoa > Chordata > Mammalia > Primates > Cheirogaleidae > Mirza > Mirza zaza. The sequence continues at coordinate 148,294 of VSMD01014964.1, forward strand.
CTGAGTGTTCTCACAATTATTTTACAGTACATGCTTGTTTCTTTTCAACCCTCAGAAATAAGTCCTTATATATAAGAAAATTCTCTACATAGCTTAAGATCTGCTCTCTTAAGCATTAAAAACTTTTCATTTTTATAATTTTGGATAGAAATCTTTAAAAACCAAGTTATGCGTTACTTAGTTGTCTTAAACCGCATATTCAGCATAATCTGTTTTTAGCCTTTACAATTAAATTTCTGTAAGTTGTCCATTTATACTGCAGAAATATTCGAAAATATGGCTATGAAAAACAAACCGAAAGAGAATACACACAGCGCTCTGTGCTGAGGTAGAGACAGGTTCCAGCTTATCTAGTGATGTAGAGCCATGAGTTGTGTGTCATAAATGAACTTCAGACCACTGCCATATGAGGTTTTTTTTCTGCTTTGGATTCTGATGCTGGCTCCTCTACTGTCTGTCAGAGGATGTCACTTAGGTTTGCTGTCAAGATGTCTATCAGCACAGCACCTCTCACACCCCACCTCCTTTGTTTCTTTGGATGGCTGGGAGTTTGGAAATCAGACAACTTAGCCTAAGGGCAGTCAGCAGGCTCTGAGTAAGGGGGTATGGGGCTCATGAGAAAAGTTCAGAAACTTTAGTCATGGTCTCAGTGACATTTTTATCGGTTGGCTGAAACCTTTCTTGCTACTACTCTGCAGTTTGAGGTTGTGGTCTAAAATAGGCAGGGTTAACGGGTAAGTTTGGTGCGTAAAGTCATGGTATTACTGAAACTTTGTTGATAGCTGAGTTTAGCTTATAGTTTGTACAGAGAAAAAAATCTCAGCTGTTTGATAACTGACTATACCAACATCTATTTTTATTTTTATTTATTTTTTTTCTTTTTTTTTTTTTTTTTTTGAGAGAGAGTCTCACTTTATTGCCCAGGCTAGAGTGAGTGCCGTGGCGTCAGCCTAGCTCACAGCAACCTCAAACTCCTGGGCTCAAGCAATCCTGCTGCCTCAGCCTCCCAAGTAGCTGGGACTACAGGCATGCGCTGCCATGCCCGGCTAATTTTTTTCTCTATATATTAGTTGGCCAATTAATTTCTTTCTATTTATAATAGAGATGGGGTCTCACTCTTGCTCAGGCTGGTCTCGAACTCCTGAGCTCAAACGATCCGCCCACCTCGGCCTCCCAGAGAGCTAGGATTACAGGCGTGAGCCACCATGCCCAGCCCCAACATCTATTTTTAATTCACTGTGCTATACTGCAGTTTTAAATCCAAGAAGAACATCTACAAATACACCTCTGTGCCCCATGAGGAAGCACAAAGGTATAGATCACCCCACACGCTGCTCAGGATTGACTGTGCAGCCAGAGGGAGAAGGCAGCCACATGCCAGCACACCGCTGCCTTCACTTGGGGCCTCCTGGCAGCACTCCTCACTGGCCAGGACTACAACCTTTTCTCCTCCTTTTGATGAAATCTTAAAATCTGGAATGCCATTGTACTGAAAAAAGGAATATATCACCTCAGATGTAAAGCCGTCCCTGGATTGGGGTTCTGGCCTTTCATAGTTGCTGCTGCTAAGACAATGCTGCTCCTTAATCATTACAGGTGCATCTAAATGGTTTTGTTTTTTTCCCTTTAGAGACAAGGTCTCGCTCTGTCTCCCAGGCTGGAGCACAGTGTTGTGGTCATAACTCACTGTAACCTAGAACTCCTGGCCTCAAATGATCCTCCCACTCCAACCTCACAAAATGCTGGGATTACGGGGGTGACCTATCATGCCCGGCCTAAACTTTTTTTAAGCAGCAAATTTTAATATGGACAACTTCATATTATCATATCCAACTGTATTTTCTACATTTATCTCTAACTGATACCATTTCACAGGGAGTGAAACTTTTCAATGATCAAGTTATCTTGTATTGAATACTTACTATGTGACAGACACTAAATGTCTCATTCAATTCACAAGAACCTGAGGAAGGTCCTATTTTCTATTCATTTATTCGCTAAATTCTTGGTGAGATTTCCTCTGCACTTGACCCTGGTCTAGCGCCACTGGGATTTTTCATTAAATAAAACAGAGGCCCTGTCCCCAAGGCCCTTACGTTCTAGCATGGGGAGGTGGATGAATAAACGACATAAATATGTAATCTATTCAACAGTCATGAAATCTACAACGAAAAATAAAATAGGCCAGGGGGACAGAGAGTGATAACGGGTGTGGGAGGAGGATTGGTGTTATTTTAGGCAGAATGGTTAAGAAAGGCCTCTCTGAGGAAGTTTAATTTGAGCAAAAACCTGAAAGAAGTAAGCCATGTGGATATATGGGGGGAAGAACATTCCAGGCATAAGGTACAACAGGTGCAAAGGCCTGCCTCCCGTGTTTGGGGGAGTGTTTGGTAAGTTCAAGGAGCAGTTCAGAGGTCACTGTGAGCAGAAGGTGACAGCAAGGAAGGTCAGAGCACACAGGGGAAGGTCAAGCAGGCCTTGTTGGCTGCACCCCATTTCTGGAGCCGCTGGAGGTTTTAAGAAGAGGAAAAGATCAGTATTATCCCCATTTTTACAACTTGGGCAACACAGATGTACAGATGGTGAATAACCTGCCTACAACTAGCAAGCGGCAGAGCTGGGATAGAACAGTCTGATTCCACGGCATGTCCTCTTAGTTGCTATGAAATTTCCTCTAGACAATTTCTATGTCCATTTGAGGATGAGATTACTGAGAATTTTAGTGAGTGAACATTACTCAAGTCATTTTATTTAAAATATGAAGAAACTGATAAAGTGACTTCAAAGTCATAAAACTATTTTATTGAATGGCCTTTTTGCTATTATTATATAAAACTAGTTAAAAGTTAAAATAGGCAAGGAAGAAGAAATTTTATGGCAAGGTCTAAATCTCTTTAGTTTTTCCCCTGGACATTTATTATAAAAGATTTCCAACATACAGGAAAGTTGAAAGAATTTTACAATGAACACCTGTACAGCCCACCAATTATCTCTGTAGTTTTAAATCCAATACTCCTCCTTACAGCTATTGAGACACTACAGAAGGAATGTGGGGAAAACATACTCTCATAAAAAAAGATATCTTCGGCCGGGCGCGGTGGCTCACGCCTGTAATCCTAGCTCTCTGGGAGGCCGAGGTGGGTGGCTCGCTCAAGGTCAGGAGTTCGAAACCAGCCTGAGCAAGAGCGAGATCCGTCTCTACTAAAAATAGAAAGAACTTAATTGGCCAACTAAAAATATAAAGGAAAAAAAAAAGATATCTTCTCTCCAAGTGGACGTAGAAAAGAAACTTCCTGAGTAATCTTTGTACCCACTTGGATTTAGGATAGTGCCTTATTTTTTCGAGCGCTCAAAAAATAGTTGATTTTCAGTGCAATTAATGGAAAAACTTTTGTGCTTTGGGGAGTAATAAGTTCCTCCCTACCTACTTACCTGATGAAATTTTCAGTCATATGAAAATAAATGCCCTAACAGTAATTTACACTGTATTATTCCAATATCCACCTTTTATAGGGAATATAAACCTCTTCATAAAAAGTAAAAATAAGGAGGCAGCCTATCACTAAGTCAAAAGTCTGAGAATGCACTGAAGCCAGCGTGTCCAAGAGGTGATAATTAAACCTGATGTAGTCAAAAGTTTGTAGGTCTTACCATTTGGACACTATAGGGCTTTTACTATGTACTACATAGATTACTTTCCTCTATACCGTTTCCTATCTTTAATCCCACTTTATCCAGACTCAATAATCATAAAAGCATGCTTTGGTTACTAGACTTCACATACCCACACTCAATAGACATGAGGCAAGAATCTAAACATAAAACATGAAATCAAGGAGGCAAAGTTTAATGAGGAACAGGGTATCTGGCTGCTCAAGTGTCTCCCCAGAGATTTCTTATTAGTTGCAAGGGGAAAAATAGTAATTATACTGTGGAAAAACCACACACCACCTTGACCAAGCGATCAATATTAACATCCTAGGGGCAAATGGCCACCTACTCTCCAGATGCCATACCCTCGAGGAGGACAGCACTGGTTTTGGCCTGGGACGCAGAACCTGCATCTCCACATGAGGAAGCACTACACACAGCCATTCTGAGAAAGTCTATAAAATGACTTGACATTTTGGAGAATACAGGCCAACGTCATGAAAGACAGGCTGAGGAACATCAGATTTAAGGGGACTAAAGAGATAAAATCAACAAACGCAGTATCTATTCCTGAACTTTATTTTTATTTTTATTTTTTTTATTATTCACTCCTCCACTGGTTTCTCCTGGGATCTATCCCTGAACTTGATCCTGCTACAAAAGGGCACTATCAGGACTCCTGACAAAACTGAAATATGGACTGTGGTTTAGATAAAGGTATCGTATCAATATTAAATTTCCTTAATTTGATAACTGTACTGTGGTTACTTAAGACAATATCCTTATTTTTAGGAAATACTTAAAGTATTAGAGGTAAAAGGACATGATATATGTCACTTATCCAGAAAAAGAAATAATATGTACCAAAAAAACACCGTGCATTTTCCTGATCATTCACTGACACTTCTACTGTTTAGGTTAATTCAGCTAGGAGGAACAGTTTGTGCTAATTGTGCTACATCATCTTTCTGGACTTTTACCAGCTTTCCTAAAACTCTCACACAAAACTCAAAGGATAATTCTGATTTTCTTGACATAAGCTCACCAGCTTCTAATTCCAACAAATAACCTATCTGGCTCTTATGATAGTTAACTGCTTAAATTATATGTGACTTTTTCTAAAAGCATTACGTACCCTTTACAGAATTTCTGTGTACTAAGCCAATATGATGAATTCTTGGTTAGCAGTGACTGGCCTTTCTCCTTCAGAACTCCCTGGAGGCTGTGTCCATGGAAACAAGTTCTATCAGTGTCTTCTTTAGTCCAGTTGAACTGAAAACTTGAGGGGCGTTTTTTTTCAACAGTTGGTGTCCAATCAACCAGTGTGCTAAATTGTTTTTGTAGATTCACCACCATGTCTGGAAACAGAGGAAGAAAGGAAAGGAATAAGATAAAAACTAATGTTAAATCACAACTATGATTGTTGTGGAAAATCACAACTATGATTGTTGTGTGCTCCTCCTCAAAGCCACCCAGATGCTGAGCGATCCTGGAGAAGCTATTAATAATACAAAAAGTGCAGAAATGGTTTGCCTCACCATAAAGCCAATGTTGGTTTTGACACATGTACTATGATAATGTATGAGGATAAAGTTAGGGGAAATTAAAACTGGAGGAGGGGCATGGGGGAACTACTTTAAAATAGTTAAAATGGTAATTCTATGTCATGTATGTTTTACCACTATCTATTTTTTTATTTTACTTATTTATTTTTAGAGACAAGGTCTCACTCTGTTTCCCAGGCTGGAGTACAGTGGTGCAATCATAGCTCACTACAGCCTCAAACTCCTTGCCTCAAGCAATCCTTTTGCCTCAGCCTCTTAAGTAGCAGGGACTATAATAGGTGCATACCACCACACCCAGCAAATGTTTCTTATTTTTTGTAGAGATGGAGTCTTGCTATGTTACCCAGGCTGGTTTTGAACTCCTGGCCTCAAGTGATCCTCCTGCCTCAGCCTCCCAAAGTATTGGGATTACAGGTATGAGCCACTGTGTCTGGCCACAATTGAAAAAAAAAAAAAAAAGAATGTACAATCTAACGGCAATTCTACAAAGAATTTTAAAAGTCACAGAAACATAGAGTTTGAGAATTTGGTAGGCACTTTAGCTCTGTTTTGAATAATGGCATGTTCCTGAAAGAGATATCTATGGAGAGTTCTTATTACACAGGATGATGCTCCTTTGGGTGTATATGCACACTGAAACATTTGTTTAAAAAAGTAAAAAAATTTACTTTATGAATTCACCTTTCACGTCCAGATATGTAGCTTTTCTACAACTGTGTTGTTACTTCATATTAACAAGGGGAAATTCGACTCACCTCTTCTTTTATATACTACTGGTTTGTCGATGAATGAGTAGTAGAGTGGCTTTTCACTTTTCCACATGTACCTGTACAAGGCAGAAAACAGTTGGAGCAGGATGGAAACGAAATGGACCTAAATACATTTCAGAGAATAGTTTCTGTGAAGCAATATCTGAGATTCCTGATATTCAGTGTAATAGTTCTGCCTCAGAAGGGCCTATTGGCACATGTCTACGTTGTCTCCTAAGCTTATGTCCTGGAAGGAAGCACTGAGTGAGAGAGCAGGCCAGCAGAATGGTGTGCTCCTCCTCAACGCCTCCCAGATGCTGAACGATCCTGGAGAAGCTATTAATAATACAAAAAGTACAGAAATGGTTTGCCTCACCATAAATTTCCCTTGTTGCTCATTCTCATAAAGTGCAGCCACCTAAAAAACAACTGTTCCTCCTTGCCTTGGCCCCAGCTGCCTTTTTGCTGAGGATTAAGTCACGGTACTTCTGATTCTGACAACTCATACACAGTGAACAGTAGGTGCCAGTCTCTCTGGCACTTGACACCAGGAAATCCACCCTGTTCCTGTTGCAAATTAGGAGGAAAGATCTGGATTCTAGGATGACACAGTCCTAACAATCCCTGCACTGACTCAACCTATTCTTGTCTAGGGAAGGGCAGCTAGGGAGGTTCTGTAAAACGGAGATCCTGGATTGATCTGGCCCTTGGGGTCCCCTTCAGGACAAAGACTAAGAATCATCTGGGTCCTACAGGTCAGGGGTGACCAGTCTGGACTCAGGCCAAAGAGAAGTGACATGTCCTATTTCTGGTTATAGTGATCATTGCTAAACTTTGCCAGAAAGACACTGCTGATATGGAACAAAGAAAACAATGTTCATTTTTAGACTTATTTTAATTACTTTTGAGTTCTCTAAAGTAGAGGACTTTCATAATTTACAACAAAAAATGAATCTACCTTCTTCTTGATTCCAGGCCATTTTCTTGTTTTGACAGGCACTGTGGCAACAGGAAAGGGTATTGAATCAGAGGGCCTGGCTCTGTCATTTTCTAGTGGTATGATCTTGAGTGACAACTTATGGAAGTTCTCAAAGGCAAAGACTGTCTCAGTTGTCTTTATGCCCCTAGTGTTGGCAGGGAATGGTACATAGTAGGCACTCATTTAAACATTTGTTGAAGGGTGAATGGATGAATAGATGAACAAACAAATGAATTTAGCATCTCTAAACTTGTCTTCTACATTCACAGGAATGTTGTAAGGAACAATTAATATAAGATACATATAGTTTCTTTAAATTTTATACAATAATCAGAAGTAATTATTATCTACTGCTTGACAAAGCACCTGCTTAGTGGTACTCAAGAAATATCTGTGAGCTTTCTAGAGAAGAATAGGAAGCCAGAAATATGTTTTTTTTAAATCTATAGTATTCTTTAATTGGTATTTTTTCACCATTCTTCATTTTTTATGCTAGGGAAGAAAAATATATACAAAAGTACACATTTTAATAATATTATGATAGGAAATGATCATTTTAACCAACTTAAAAATTGATTTTTTTCTTCAAGAATTTAAATAATACTTGATCAAGTCAGTAAAAACATGACTATACATAAAACAGATGTTAACTTTTTACTTTGAATTTCCAGTGATTTAAAATGTTAAGAACAGAAACAAAATTTTTCTAATCATCAGGGTACAGAGATGCAGTCAATGTTATATGAGAGACTGTCTTCCTGAAAACAAAATTTTAGTGAACCATACCACATTTAAAACATATCAGAGGGCTTGTCATTTAACCCTATGGCAAATGAGTCTGTGATTCTTTAAAATATCTTTTTTGTTATTTATTTTCTTAAGTAATAAAAGTAACAAACTCCAAGGATAAAGAAGTTCCCTAAACTCAATAGTCTAATCCCAACCCCTTGGTATACCCACTGTTAAACATTCCTTGTAAATACCTAGTCTAGATAGCAGTTTCTTATGCATTTACACAGGTGGCAATCATGCTATAATCAAGGAGGCATTGTTACTTCCTTGGAGTCATATGCCCAGAGAATGGGAAAGGTGATCTAAAATAAAAACACTGGGAGGCCGAGGTGGGAGGATTGCTTGAGCTCAAGAGTTCGAGACCAGCCTGAGCAAGAGTGAGACCCCTGTCTCTACTATAAATAGAAAGAAATTAGCTAAACAACTAAAAATAGAAAAAAAAAATTAGCCAGGCACGGTGGTGCATGCCTGTAGTCCCAGCTACTCAGGAGGCTGAGGCAGGAGGATCCCTTGAGCCCAGGAGTTTGAGGTTGCTGTGAGCTAGGCTGATGCTATGGCACTCTAGCCCAGGCAAGAGAGTGAGACTCTGTCTCAAAAATAAATAAATAAACAAACAAACAAATAAATAAAATAAAAACACTCCAACTGTTTAGATACTTCTTTTGACACTCGAGCTTCCTCAAAAATTTACTTTATTTTGCCCACCTCTTCTCATTATATAAAGCTACAAAAAGAGACATGCCACGAAGGCCTTGTTTCCCAGCTAGAAGTCATTTGTATGCTTCTCTCCTGTCTCTGCATGATTTCTTTTCCCATTTAAAAAAATTAAGGTATAATTTACATACAGTAAAATTCACTCTTTTGAGTGTAGTTCTGCTGGCATTGACAAAAACAAACAGTTGTGGCCAGGCACGGTGGCTCACGCCTATAATCCTAGCACTCTGGAAGGCCTAGGCAGGCAGATCGTTTGAGCTCAGAAGTTTGAGACCAGCCTGAGCAAAAGCAAGACCCTGTCTCTACCAAAAATAGAAAAAATTATCTGGGCATGGTGGTGCATGCCTGTAGTCCCAGCTACTTGGGAGGCTGAGGCAGAAGGATTGCTTGAGCCCAGGAATTTGAGGTTGCTGTGAGCTAGGCTGATGCCACAGCACTCTAGTCCGGGCAACAGAGTGAGACTCTGTGTCAAAAACAAACAAACAAAAAAAGTGCAGTTGTGTATTCACCATGAGTACTGTGCAGAACAGTTCCATCACTCCCCAAATCCCACCATGCCCCCTGAACCATCAACCTCTCTCTACACCTTTGATCTCAGGCAACCACTGGTCTGTTTTTATGTTCCTATGGTTTAGCCTTTTCCAGAATGTCATATAAATGAAATCATATGTAACCTTTGCATTTAAGATTCACTCACATTGCTGGATGCATTATAAGTTCATTCCTTTATATTGCTGAATGGTATTCCACTATATGGACATAACATAGTTTATCCATTCACCAGCTGAAGGACATCTGGGTTGCTGTCAGTTTTGGGCAATTATGAACGAAGCCACTATAAATATTCCTATGCAGACTTTGTATGAACTTAAGTTTTCATTTCACTTGGGTAAATATGTAGGAGTGAAAAGTACTCAACACTATAAGTGTATGTTTAACTTTATGAGAAACTGCCAACAATTTCAAAATAGCTGTACCACTTTGCGTTCCCACATTTGGATGGTCAGTTCTACATATCACCTTTGGTAAAGTGTTGCCAATGTAAAAAAACTGAGTTGTTTTCTTACTGCATGAGCATTCTTTATATATTTTAGATACAAATCCTTTATCAGCTATGCAATGTGCATATAACTTCTAGTCTGTGGCCTTTTATTCTCTAAATATCTTTTGTGGAGAAAGAAGTCCTTCTGATGAGATCCAATTTACCAATTTTTTTTTCTTTTATGAATCATGCTTTTGGTGTCACACCTAAGAAATATTTGCCTAACTCAAAAGGTTGCAGAGATTTTCTGCATAGGCTTTTAAATTTTCCTCCATGTAAACAATCAATATTGTGAAAATGTCCATTCTGCCCAAAGTGATTTATAGTTTCAATGCAATTGCCATCAAAAATCAATGTCATTTTTCACAGAATTAGAAAAAACAATGCTCAATTTCATATGGAATCAAAAAGAGCATGAATAGCCAAGAAATTCTAAGCAAAAACAAAACAAAACAACCCCAAAATAACAATGACAAAAACAAATCAAGAGGCATCACATTATCAGACTTTAAATTATACTACAAGGCTATAATCCAAACAGCGTGGTACTGGTATAAAAGGAGACACACAGATCAATAGAACTGAATAGAGAACCTAGAAATAAAACCATACACCTAAGACCAACTGATCTTTGACAAAGCAGACAAAAACATACACAGGGGAAAAGACGACCCATTCAATAAATGGTGCTGGGAAAACTGGAGAGCCACATGCAGAAAAAATAAACTAGATTCCAATCTCTCACCATATATAAAAATTAACTCAAGATGGATTAAAGACTTAAATGTAAGATTTGATACCATGAAAATTCTGCAAGAAAACTTAGGAAAAAACCTTGGACATTGGCCTAGGCAAAAAATTTATGACTAAGACCCCAAAAGCAAGTACAAGAAAAATAAAAAATAAATAAATGAGACTTAATTAAGATAAAAAGTTTCTGCACAGCAAAAGAAATAACAGAATAAACAGACAACCTGCAGAATGAGAAAAAAAATTTACAAACTATATATTTGACAAGGGACTAATATCTAGAATCTACAAGAAACTCAAAACAAATAACCGCATTAAAAAGTGGGCAAAAGACATGAAGAGACACTTTTCAAAAGAAGATAGACAAATGGCCAACAAACATGAAAAAACACTCAACATCTCTAATAATGCAAATTAAAACCACAATGAGATAACACCTTACCTGTCAGAATGGCTATTTTATTTTATTTTATTTTTTGAGACAGAGTCTCACTTTGTTGCCCAGGCTAGAGTGAGTGCCGTGGCATCAGCCTAGCTCACAGCAACCTCAATCTCCTAGGCTCAAGCGATCCTTCTGCCTCAGCCTCCCGAGTAGCTAGGACTACAGGCATGTGCCACCGTGCCTGGCTAAATTCTGTATATATATTTTCAGTTGGCCAATTAATGTCTTTCTATTTTTAGTAGAGACAGGGTCCTGCTCTTGCTCAGGCTGGTCTTAAACTCCTAACCTCCAGCAATCCCCCGCCTCGGCCTCCTAGAGTGCTAGGATTACAGGTGTGAGCCACCGCGCCTGGCCCAGAATGGCCATTTTAAAAAGTTAAAAAACAATAGATGGCACAGATCCAGTGAAAAGGAAACGCTTATACACTGTTGGTGGGAATGCGAATTAGTATAACTTCTATGGAAAATAGTACGAAGATTCCTCAAAGAACTAAAAGTAGACCTATCATTGGATCCAGTGATCCCACTACTGGGTATCTTTTCAAAGGAAAAAAAGTCATTACATAGAAAAGCAAAAAATGTACTCATATGTTTACTGTAGCACAATTCATATGGAACCAACCTAAGTGCCCATCAACTGATGAGTGGATAAAGAAAATGTATTGGGTACACACACATACACACTGGAATACTACTTAGGCACAAAGAAGAATGAAATAATGTCCTTCATATTAACTTGGATAGAACTGGAAGCCATTATCTTAAGCGAACTATTTCAGGAACAGAAAAACAAATACCACATGTACTCATGTATAAGTGGGACCTAAGCAATGGGTATACATGGTCATACAGAGTGGTATAACAGACTTTGGAGACTAAGAAGGAAAGAGGTGGGTAAGGGATCAAAAATTACCCTATTGGGTACAATGTATACTATTTGGGTGATGGGTACACTAAAAGCCCCGACTCCACCACTATACAATTTATCCATGTATCAAAAAACTACTACTACTTGTACTCCCTAAATCTACTGAAATTAAGAGCCTAAACTAGCTGGGCTACCAATCTACTGAAATTAAAAAAAAAAAGTCCTCCATGTACTTCTCAACATTGTCTATGACAACTAGAAGTCATCAAAGCAGCCTCTTAAGCTATTTTTAGGTTTTCAACTACCATTTATTAGTGTTTTTCCTAATCTCATGCATAGAGACCCATGCTTAACTACAGAAAATGTTTTAATAATTTTCATCTGACAACATGAATGGTGATGCTCAGAGGAACAGAGAGAAAAATTAGAAATTTATGGGGGTGAGGTAGAGTGAAATAGACAGGTGATCATCATGCACAGGGGCTTTGTGCCCAAGCATTAGTTAGTAGTGATTTACATTGCATATGAGTTACTAGCCCACAGCACATACTCTAGGAAGTAGGATCTTCGCAAAGAATTCCCTGAACAACCTCCTCCTTGAGGCCTGGTACCTCCCTGGAAAATGCCATTTTATAACTCGACCTACTTTCTTTCTAAGAGACAGGGTCTTGCTCTGTTGCCTAGGCTGGAGTACAGTGGCACAATCATAGCTCAGTGCAGCCTTGCACTCCTGGGCTTAAGTAATCCTCTTGCCTTAGACTCATGAGTAGGTAGGACTATAGGCATGTGCCCCCATGCCCAGCTAATGTTTAAATTTTTTGTAGAGATGGGTCTTGCTATGCTGCCTAGGCTGGTCTGGAACTCCAGGCCTCAAGCAATCCTCCTGCATTGGCCTCCCAAAGTGCTGGAATTACAGGTGTGAGCTACTGTGGTACTAGACTTTCTTTGGTCACTAAAATGTCCCCTTAAATAGCTAAAAGTCAGTAAATTCTAGATATGCAACTGATTATACCACCACAATATGAATTGGGCCTCCAACAGCTGTGTTTGAAGTAGAAGTTGGTGCCTGGTTTGGGCTAAGGAAAGCCCTGTCATCAATGAGACACCTGGGTAGCATGGCCCTTGAACACCTGGCCCTCAGGATCAGTTAGTTAGGACTAAGCCTGGCCAGCACCATAAACAGTAAGACTGATTCTCTAAGATGACCTAAGACAACAGAACAAACTTGTTCTTACTGCTACCCTTGTGCCATTGAGACCCACTGACTGAAGAGCCATTCTTTCCTCTGGTGAGGAAGAGGAAGGACCAGTTTCCTGGGACTCCATAGCTGTCAGAATAAATTCACCTCCACTCCTTTATCACTGTCCATCAAATCTGACCAGTGAAAACCTGTCTCTCCTCCCACTTTGGCAGGGATCCTCTTCTCCACAGTGCTTTATCCCAGCCCAAGAGTCTGTTTCCCTACTGAAAAGCCCTCTGAAATTTAGAAGAAAAATAATCTAATTCCACCTCTGAACCTCTGGATCTTAATTACAGTATATAAGTGGGCATTATCTGTATTTTAGTGATGAGCAAACTGGAACTAAACAAATTATTCATTTCAACCAATTTGAGGAACCTTGATTTTTCTCAAAGGATATAAAATTACTTGATCATATTAGTATTATTGTTAATTTACATAAAATACAAAGATGTTAACTTTTTCTTTAAAGTCTCACAGAGACTGAAAGACTCACCACGAGAGTAAGTAACTCACCATGGTCACGTGGCTAATTTGTAATGCAGTCAGGATTCAAACCTAGCACTGTCCATCGCTAAAGCTATGCTCTTTCCACTCTACCACAATGAATCCATATCAGAATGACAGTTCAAAGAAAGTCAGTGACACTCATTGCATTAAATGTACTTGCTGTCTGCTTTCCTTTGTTTCAATTTTCATAGGGATCTTTATTTTGGAGGAATATTCCAATTACATATGTCACAGAGTGACACTTGTAATCTTTTTAATATTGGGAAGTGTAGATGGGAAATGACCAAATTTGAGAAAGAGAAGAGGGAGGAGTATTAGAAATGCAGGTGAGACTTATGCAAATTATAAAAAGTTAATTGCTATGTACACTGTGGTACCCTGGATTGGATTCTGGAATAGAAAGAGGAAATTAATGGAAATACTGGTGAAACCCAAATTAAATCTAGTGTTTAGTTAATCGTAATATAAAAAAGAAAAAGTTAATTACAATGTAGGGCTAATAATTCTAGAAAAAAATGTCACAAAGGTGGTGAATCTAAACTGTTGAAACTTTAGTTTTCAAATATAAGCAACAGACACAGAAATAAAGTAGGTGAATCTAAAACCAGTGGAGATAACATACTTTGCCCTTGCTTCCTCCCATTTATGTTTTTTCTCATCAACAGTTTTCTTCATAACTTGGTACCACTTTCTGAAATCAAACCATGGCTTATCTGAAAGAAATAAAATCTAACATTATTAACCAAATAAATCGCATTATAGTAATATGCATTGTTCATCTGAGTCTTCATTCAATGACATAGCTAAACACTTAACCACTTCCGTACCAGCATCAACTATAGTCAATAGCCACAGATGAAAGTGCACAGCCCAGGGTCAACTATAGTCGACAGCTACAGAGGAACACACACAGCGACTTTAGCCCACAGCCGTGATATGACTTTTCTAATTTTTCATTTATCAAAATAAAATTGTGAACATTTAAAAATAACGTAATGTAAACATATATGTTACCTATTCTGATTTATATTACAAGTAAAGCTGCCTGTAAAGTAAAACAAGCTTTCAGTGCTTTAAAGCTTTCCTCATCACACAAGAGCAAGACGGATTCATCGTCATTGCACAGCACAGACTATCATGCGGACTATGAGTGCTGGCTGTGGGCAAGGTTTTGTGGCCAGTGAACACAGTACCGAAGTGGTGAAATAGTAGCTCTTAGAAATTATAGATAAAGTCATTGTCTCCATACTCTAATATGACTCTCCTGAGCAATCTGTCACTCTCCCCTCTAAGTTCCTAACTATATTGTGACTCCAACTAGATTACGCTGAAATCATCTTTTTACCTGTTTCTCCTAAACTTGACTATTACTTCCTTGAGAACAGAACATATATTTTGTTTGCCCCCTCCTCCCCCTAAACCCAACACCCAGCAGTGTCTGGCACATGGTGGTGCTCCAATATGGCAAATACATGAATTATGGAAAAAATGATTGATAAATGTGTGAAATGGTATTATAGTAGCTGAATCTAGACTTCCAGTTTCATCAACTCCTTTTCCTGTTCTTCCTAATTATTCAAAGAATCTAGAGATAAGTAAGAAAGTAGATTGCATTGGATAGTTGGTGTGAGTGTGTGTTTAAGATGTAGAGGTCAGAGAAATAGCAGAATTGAATGCAGTCAAGTATAAAAATTCACTCCTCACTCTTATTCTATCCATATGGGGATCACTCTCCATTATTCTCCAATGAAAAGAATCTCTTTCAATGTCTAATTAAAAATATTTTCAACTGGCCAATATAATCATCATCTAATCCAATATGACACTGTAGGCCATAAAGCCTTGAAAAAAGGAAACTACCAAAATTATAAAGAGGAAAACTATAACAATTAATAGGACTCAAGGTTCTTTGATCTTTTTTTTTTTTTTTTTTTTTTTTTTTTATTATTTTTTTTTTATTTTTTGAGACAGAGTCTCACTTTTGTTGCCCAGGCTAGAGTGAGTGCCGTGGCGTCAGCCTAGCTCACAGCAACCTCAAACTCCTGGGCTCAAGCGATCCTGCTGCCTCAGCCTCCCAAGTAGCTGGGACTACAGGCATGTGCCACCATGCCCGGCTAATTTTTTCTATATATATTAGTTGGCCAATTAATTTCTTTCCGTTTATAGTAGAGATGGGGTCTCGCTCTTGCTCAGGCTGGTCTCGAACTCCTGAGCTCAAAGGATCCGCCCACCTCGGCCTCCCAGAGAG